>LBNU01004063.1:37269-60029 GCA_014162995.1 Artemisia annua | reverse complement strand
CATGGTAATATGAAGCACACGGGGTCTATCTAATTGGTCATAGTTTAATGTGCGTTAAATATTTGCTTTATTAAGTTTGTAAGTTAAAGTTTGTGTAATAATGTATATATAAGAATGCCACATAAACTGTATAAAAATCGTTACAAACCTTTTTAGCTTCATCTCATTTTATTGTGCAACTAATTTCATTAAAAATTAGCATTGAAGTCTAACTAATATTAATAAATTTTATCAATAAAGTCAATTCTAAATAGCTAACTAAATGAATAATAATTAACACACTATTAATAATTCCTAAAACCTTTGGACTCCACTATTATGTCTTAAACTTATTTTTTTTTAATTTACAAATGGGTTTGAGCAAAAATTATGTACTTTTTCTTTTATATTCATTATTCAAGTTGTATGCTTACATAAACTAATCATGCTAAAAAGTATCATTTAACCGTTTAAATGTTGCTTTACATACATGCTCATGTACATTTTCTTTAATCAATTCTCACATGTGAGCTACATCAATAGAAAACACACATAAATTACTTGTATATGAAAATGCATTAACATAATACATATCTATATATATATTGCATTAGGTTAAATTATTAATTATTCTTGCAACCTTTTTAACTTCATCTCGATCCATAACCGACTTTTAATTCTATACTAATTACTAAATATCATGTGATAAATACCGGAAAGTCTTGCACTTCCATCTCGATGTTGTATATACTTCACATTAAATGCACCGTTTTTGTTTTTCGATAAAAACTTTTGCTTATGTTTAAAACTCAACTTTTTTATTTGATATCCGTGCGATGCACCGGCTTGGTCATTGGTTGAATTTCTACGTGTTATGTACGTAATGTTTTTGCAGATGTTTATATACTTTTTATCAAGTTTGCGTCAATGTTTGTATTATAAGTTTTATATATCGGAACATTTATCAGTTCGTACTAAATAACTCACATAAACAATAGATACTTTCGTAGATATTGATGTTAACACATTTTTTGTGGAAAGTAATTAAATATATCAATATAATTCAGACCCGTGCGATGCACAACCTGCATATTTATGTATCATTCTCATTTGTAAACTCAATATATATGGGATCATGCCATAATGCACATCTACATAACTTATTTTCAATTAAAAAAAGTAGAGATCATACATGAATATACGGCTTCTACACTCATTTCATCTCTAAACATAAGATAACTATAACCATGCTACATATTTAGCTTACCCATAAAAAAAGTAATTGGTCCTTTTTTGTTTTGTAACCAATAGTAATCCTTATGATTATTCATCCTCTAGGCTGGTAATATAACCATCAATGACATTGCATATGCAAATAAAATAATGATTTCCTACATAGGGACAAACTCGATGTGCATAAGCTGGTTGAAAACCTTATCTATTTTGTCAAGTGAGTCCGTCATTTGCAGGAACCACCCTTTACTTGCCTCGCCTTCCACATATGTCGGCCAAGACAATCAATCACCAATATTTTTCACTTCATCACCAACAACGTTTTTGCTATATATCGTTAGATTTTCCCCGAGATCAATCTTCTGGTCTCTTTTAGTCCATTTCTTGTCAAACATCTCAGAACCCACATGCTTCTTATCCACATCATTCCACAATGCTAACTGTAAATCCACCACATTTTCTTCATTACTTTGTGATATACGGCTCGAACCAGTAGCACCATCGTTACTATTATCAACCTCCACCTCTACAACATCTCTTCTTAATGTATCCAAAAACTTTTTTCCAATTTTTTTAACTGTTTGAATTCATACGTGTTGGCCAAATAAACTCCTTTGGAGAAAATACCAACCATAATTTCTTTAACCAAATGTAGCATTCCTACCATTTTGGCTATAAACCTGTGATTCCTTGGCAAAGATGATTGCTATATCATGAAATTACATGGTTCAACTCAACACCCCCATCAGGAAGGTTTTCGTTATCTACCATATCATCTTATATACCACTTTTAAATGTAAAAGTAATTGATCTATATATTGAGAATAGCTTAAATGCAAAGATGATTGTTATTCTTCTTCAATGTAACATCTACAATCAATAAGTGCCTCAATGAATACGTGAACACGTTCGCTAGCCTACTCAATAACACACTTGCACTACGCAAGTAATTGACTCAATTAAATTGAGATAGCTTTAACATGCCAAGAGATGATTGCTGATTCTTCTTTCGATACTTATTGCATGGTTATGATCTATTTATTTAAGATTCTCTAGTTGTTTAAAATATCACTTTAAAAGCCACCTCCCACAATACCCTCCAAATCGGAGTATAACACACAATGACATGTCCTTTTAATGATTCAAAACAAATAACAAAAGACTAAGTTTTTTTGTTGCGAACTTTTTACATTTTCTTGAAAATAGCTGATTGAGTATAAAAAATTATCTCCTAACAATGACATAGCCTATATGCTGTAGAGACGTGGAAGTTTACGGTGGTGATATGCGAACATTCATCAGATCTTTTTTTTATCAATAGATGTTCTGAATTTTATATTTTAGCATGAATCATGATGAAAGAAAGGGTTAAAAAATATAACGTTCACATCATGAGATTACAAAATTAAAGTTCAGGTTGTAAATAATGGGGCTCCATAATTGAGAGTAGACAGATATGGATATCAAAGAGTCAAAAGATAAACGCAAACAAGAATATAACATTCAATCCATCTCAAACTATTGATGTCGCAAGCTGCGGAATCATCAATAAAATTATGGATAATGAGTACTGAATTAGAGGCATGATTTCAGCTTAGGTATATTGTGAGACTACCGAAAACCTAAAGGAGGCCGATACAAGCCCAACGATTTGCCGCTCGATGAAATATCTTTGCAGTTCCCATTGGGTGAGCATTATGTCGGACACTCCAAGGCTCGAAGACGATGTTCGTTGGCATCTTTCTGTGAGGGATAAGCTTTGCGATGAACATAATTGTTTCGGTCGGTAGTGATCGTCTCTTGTTTAATCTTTTCTCTCTGTCTCCAAGGTGACCTTTAAGTTTCTCTCGTCATCATTTTTATTGTTGCAAACTGAGTTGGAGTTTAGTGTTGGCTTTCTGCTTCCATCTTCAGTTTTAGTACTAAATCTTTTTTTCCTTCATCCATTCTCCTGACATTTGACAAAGGCGATAACTATCACGTAGTAACATAGAATAGCGTAACTTTATCCCCCGGACGAATACTTGTTTTAAGACAAATGGGAAATGGATGAAATGTTAAGTTTGGGCCAGTCGCCTTATATGCATGAGGAGGTCAAATAAAATCAAATACAGTTTTACTCGTATAAAAGTATATTTGTAAGAAGGAAAAAAAGACGTACGGTTGTTGGCGAAGAGTATCATCTTCCTATACCATCTTTCTTGCCTTAAACCCTAGCATGCAAAAAACAACACATATTAAGATCTAACTAACAATCAATCATTAACAATACATCACAAACAAAATACCCATGAGTCAGCATGTTTGCCAACGCTATTAATCATTTTGGAGCCTGGCTATCTAACACACGACAACAACCAAAACTAACTTACGTATCATATCACATTACCAAAGATAACAATTCAAATAAATGAAATATACATCAACAGACCATTTTCAATAACCTTCTTCATCAAAAACGACTCATGCACGCCACGATGATAAAATGAGTTTTGGTTGAACGTGGTTGGTTGGCGGCAGAAACAGTTTTGATGTTGGGTCGTTCCGGTGGACTGTGCAGGTGAGAATAATTTGTTGTGGTTGTTGACTAAAATTAGCGTATTTATACCAAAAGAAGTAGTTGAAAGGAGGTACCCAATTAATTCTCCATTAAAGCAACGTAATGCATACTTAATAATTAAAATAGACTCTCCAATGCCTTATTCCATGTAACCGTTCGTACAATCATAAGGTGCCTCAATGAATACGAATGAACATTCTCATGCCCCTCCAAAACATGGACGCTTGAACATGCGGACGGTGGCAGTAATCGTTATTCTCGCAAGGCTACATGTTTTCACTTCTAAAAACTATGGTCATCAAATGCTCCTCAAAAAATTGGTGTATTTAATAGCTCCCCTTAAAATTTTAGGACTCAATCTTATATGTTTATAGATGTCATTCTTTTTAGTGCCATCTAGAACCTGGTCAGTTCTGTCACTTACACATTTGATCGTTATGAGTAAGCGGTTATAGTATACATTTAGTATTGTCTTCTTTATTTAAAGGGTGTGATTACTGTTCTTTATTTGACCCCTTCCTTAATCTTATTATGTTTATAACAAAACTTATATGACTCACATTTTTATTCTTTTTATTATTTTTTTTTATTTTTTTTCCTAAAAAAGAGAAAAAAAATAAGAGGAAATACCTGATAAACTTAAAACAGAGAAACTCTAGGGTGGGTGTTTGTTTATTAAGAGGTCTGAATCTTGAACCGCCCACGTCTGAATTCTGAATGCTGATGCGCAAATGTCTGAATCTGAACGCATATCTGTGAACGAAAAAAAACTTCATGTTTGAACGGGAAATTTTTTTTGGTTTATTTTGTGTCAACAAGAGGCAGTGTCATGAGCGGCGTTAAGACACCGCTCTCAAGTCTTTGACCATTTAAGATTCTAACTGCAGTCCTGAACCGGTCTGAACTGGAAAAAAAAAAAAAAAAAAACGACAAACGGTGCTGAACGGCGTAAATGTGCTGACCGATTTCAGACACAGGTGCCCGATTTTCAGGAGGCGGTTAGAGAGGTTGAGAAAAGAAAAAAAAAAAAAAAAAAAAAAACAAACGCAGCCTTATTATAAGCGCACAAATAAGTGAAAAGGACCAAACCGAAAGTTCTAAAACTATCAAGTACCAAACAGCAAACAAACACCAATAAGTACACAACCACTATACGGTCAATACGACAAAAATCAATCAGGAAGTAGTAAGTAAAGTTGAAAAAAGGAACTGAGGACACAGGGATCTTAAACTGCACGTCAGCAACAGATAATCAGAACCCGGATTTATCGGCAGAAACTAAATCAAATCACATAACCATCCTTCACGTCCGATTAAACTCTCGTAAAATTCTCAGTCAATACATACAAATGAAAATATATAAATGAATCAATAAGAAGAAATAATTTATGAGAGAGAGAGAGAAAATAAATAAACTAAATTCATAGCCGCCGTAACTAATTTTGATCGGTTTTTAAGTAAGCTAGACCTAATTTCATTTTATTATGTGATTGATTGTTTATATATATATATATATATTGAATTTTATGAAATTTGATGTGATTACTGATCTTATGAGCTTGATTATGTAATTGATTGGTTATATATTGAATTTATTGAAATTTGATGTGATTATAGTTTTGATGAGGTTAAGTATGTGATTGATTGTGTATATAAGTGGCGTAATTCTGTTCGATGTTGATTTTGTTGAAATTACGGTCCTTATGAGCTTATTTATGTAGGTTGTTATATATCGAGTAATCGATGTTGATTTCGTTGAAATTACGGTCCTTATGAGCTTATTTATGTAGGTTGTTGTTATATATCGAATAATCGGAAATTGTTCCGATTTTGATCAATTTTGGTTAGTTAGTTGAAATATCGATTAATCGGTGACGTGTTGGAAATTGTTCCGATTTTGATCCATTTTGAATAATCAGTTTCATTTGATGATATTGATTGTGATTTCTGCTGTTTTGATGAGGTTGAATATGTAATTGATTGTATATATAAGTGGCGTAATTTTGTTCGATGNCTATTTATACTCAAAAGAAGTAGTTGAAAGAGTTACCCAATTAATTTTTCTATTAAAGATCAAGTAATGCATACTCTAATAATTAAAATAGACTCTCCAAATGCCTTATTCCATGTAACCTCTACAATCATAAGTGCCTCAATGAATACATGAACACTTCGCATGCCCCTCATAAACATGGACGTGGCATTAATCTTGATTCTCTCATGGCTACATTTTTCACTTCTAAAAACTATGTCATCAATGCTCCTCAAAAAATTGGTGTCATTAATACTCCCCCTTAAATTTTATGACTCAATCTTATATGTTTATAGATGTTTGATATTTTGATAGGTAAATAAGTAGTTAGTAGTTTAAAGCCCCAGCCTAAAATTTTTAGCCCCTTTTATTCGGCTGAGGTTCTAGTTTTAAAAGCCTCCATGAGCCTTGACGCCAAACAAGACTTATTATACAAGCCGGCTTATTTTAAAAGTTTAAGCCCCCGAAGCCCCGACAAGCCTTCTCCCAAACATAGCTATATATATGGGGTTCTTGATAAGCCTCAAGAATGTAGCTTTTTTAGGAGGGGTTGGGCTTCTATTACATATTACAATTTTACCTTTAATTATAGCCGATCTACATTCATATTTTTCACTTCATGTCCTTCGGTCATTTGCAAATCTAAGCTAAACTAAATACTTGAATTTCTTGTTAAATATAAGCTAATCTAAACGCTCAACATCAACATAGGCTTATAAGCTTATGATATATAAGCCATAAGGTGCTTATATAACATAACTTAACCATAAGCCTAATTAATAAGCTTAGCCAAACACCTTATGCTCTTTAGAATAGAGAATAGAATTCCACCTCACTTAATCAGGAATCACTATGGAAGAGGGTGGTATGAGATTAGGGATATCGATTTCATTGTTTATGTTTAGTATGAAAATTGAGGTATATTAGACTAATGCTAGTGGTGACCACTTTTTCACCCAAGCAATCTCGCCACCTCAGCTTTCTCTCTCCACAACTCCACCCCAACCATAACTAGCTAGTGGTGACCACAAAAGCAACCCCATAACTTTTTTATTTTTTATTATTTTTTTAATTAAAAACTAAAACAACACACCATTGAAACTTTTCAAACAACACAGAATGACAGAAGTATTATACGATTTCAAATGTATGGTATTTGATTATTTTTCATTTTTTTCTCAAGCAAGGATTGAAAGTATTAATTTGAGTTAATTACATAAATGGTCACTGTGGTTTGGTTGAAATTTCACTATCAGTCACTGAACTTTTTTTTATGGGCTCAGTCATTGTGGTTTGATGTTATTACAGACCCAAGCCNCGCTACTCTGTTTCTAAGGTGTAATCTGAAACCACATTCCATGTGATTCGGATATAATGGATTATCCAAATGCTTGTTCGCTATGAAAAGAAGGAGACGCATTTGATCTTAAAAAAGCATACAGTATAATTTTTAGGGCTAATTGAAATTAAATGTTTTTATCTTAAATTGAACATGTGAAAATAATTGTTGATTAGTTCTTGTTATTTATTAACTTGCATTTTTTATCAATTCAACAGGTAAGTCAACCATACGTTTTACATTAGAATTGCACCATTGGGGTTTTTTTTACTATGGGTTCTGGAAGGAGATATATGAATGGTAAGGTTTCTTGGTTTGATGGAGTTGATATTGATGTTTTTTCAGTAATTGAACTTAAGGATATGTTCACTAAGTTAGGTTACAAAGAAGAAGACACTGTGTACTTCCACTTTAGAATACCTAATAGGGATTTAGATAGTGGACTTATGCTCTTAGCTTGTGACAGTGATGTTTTATGTTTGGCAAAATATGTAGGAAAGTGTAAGGTGATTGAGGTATACTTGGAACTTTGGCTTTCTAGTTTGGACATAGCTAAAAAATCTGGTAACAAGTCCAAGGTCACCTTTGATGAGTTACCAATTGAAATTGATATGTCCCAAGAATTTTACCCCTTTTTTAGTAGTCTTGATTTAACTGGTCAGTCAAGTGAGTTGAATGCTGAATCAGCTGAACCTAGAGTTGATAAAGAAATAGGTCAATCTAGTGGGAATAAGAACCAACAGGATGAAGATAGTGGTTTCATGGAATTGGATGAGAACCCAATAGATGATGTTGAGGTTAATATGGATGAGTGTAGGGATAAGATAGACAAGAATGTGGAATCTGTTGGTGGTAGTGAGCCTGAAGTATGCAGTGATGTAGAAGTAGACCATGAATACTATGATAGTGCAACAGATGAGGAGGGTGATATTGAAGTTGAAAGAAATCATGCATTGAGAAAGCTAAGCAAAAAAGAAAGATCACTTGCAGGTATGTCTTCTGAGTGGAATTTTCATGTGGGGAAGAAAATAGCTAGCAAAGAACTTATTAAGGAAATGGTTACTAAGCTAGCTGTTGAGGAAAGGAGACAATTGCATCTTGATAAAAATGATAAGAAAAGAGTAAGGGTTATAAGCAGGGGAAAAACACTAGTTTTTAGTGAATCTAATGAAGCTAGTGGGCCATCTTCAAATGAACCTAGTGGGCATGTTAATAATACAAATGAACCTAGTGGGCCTGTTAAAAATACAAATGAAGCTAGTGGGTCAGATAATGGGCCTGTTATAGATAACAAACAAGGGTGTCCATGGCTTTTACATATTTCAAAGGGTCCACTGGATAATTCATGGATTGTTAATACTTACAAGACTACCCACAAGTGCCTTGAAACTAGAGAGGTCAAAAAAATGCACTGCCTCTTTTTTAGCAAAAGATGTTGAAGAATCCATAGTTCCTAACCCTAAAATACTAACCACTGCTGTCAGAGACCAATTGCAAAAAAAATACCACCAAATTATCACACTCCAATTGGTAGACCCCCAAAGAAAAGGAAGAAGAGTGCCTCTGAATTGAGTGATAAAATGGTGAAAAATGGCAAGTTGAGTTGGGCTGGAAAAACAGTTACTTGTAAGATATGCAAGCAATTGGGACACAATCAAAGGACATGTAAACTAAAGGATAAGGCTCCTAACACACCAGCTTCTACAAGTGCTACACAAAAGAAGATAGGCAAAAAACAACCTACAAAGAAGAAAGGCACCAAAGCACCAACACCAACACCAACACCAAGTAGTCCAATGTCAGGCAAAAAACAACTAGCTCCTTCTGCAACTGCTAGTCCAAGGTCACCAACACCAAGATCTTCACAAGGTATCATCATTAGAGACTCACCTTATAGAAATACAAGGAGTTCACAAGCTTCAAAACTTTCCCAAGAAGCTACAAAAGGTAAAGGAAAGGGAAAGGTTGTGGAATAAAAGAAAAGAAGTGATGTCTTGCAGACTGTGTTTAAACTACTACTTTGTTATTTTTGTTCAAACTTTGTTAATGCATTATGATGCAAACTTTGTTTAGTATTCTCTTGCAAACTTTGTTTAGATTTATGTTGCACTATGTTGCAGACTATGTTGCAGACTTTGTTTAGCATTTTGTTGAATCTACTATGTTGCAGACTTATTTAATGCATTATGTGTTTGGATAATGTGTTTTGTATTTGGATTCTGTGTTTTGTTTTGTTTTTGGATTCTGTGTTTGGATACTATGTTGCAGACTTTGTGGTAATTTTGTCTTTGCATTTGGATTATGTGTTTTGTATTGTTTGGCATTACCACATTTGACTTTGCATTTGCATTTGCATTACCAATTTTGACTTTGCATTTCCATTTTTGACTTTGCATTTGCATTTCCACATTTGACTTGCATTTGCACTTGTGTTTCATTTAAGTGCATTTAACCAAAACAACTCATTCACAGTCAATTTAACTTGCATTTGCACTTGTGTTTCATGTATCATTACCACTTTTGACTTTGCACTTGCATTTTACTAAAACAAACCATTCACAGTCAATTAAACTTGCAACAATCAATATAACTTGCAACATTTAACCAACCGAACCATTTCATTAACTACAAAATTTGGAATTACAACATCCATATAGGTTAAAGGTTGGGATTGCAATATTTTACCACATCATCCAAAACCTAGAATTAAAACATCAATGACTAAGATAGTAGGCAACAAACAAGACCCAACTGAGACCCAACATCATCTTCAATCTTCGAATTTGATTCAATTGTCTTCACTGTATCTTGAAGGTTGTTCATTCTTTGCAACAAGCCAGGAATGATCTGAACAGATCTTCGACACATAGGGGGATCAAACCAGGAGACAAACCCACAACTTGGTTACATTTATCAATTAGGTCAAAATCAAGAAAACCAAAATTAAAAGAACAAAATATCAAAACTTACTATGTTAGCACAACAATTGAATCTCCTTCCTGGATTCCTTGGTGTCCAAGAAGTAACAACCTTCAAAGGGGTAAAATGAGAAATGGGGCATTCATTATCCATGAGCTTCAGAAGGATTTGGTATTGTGTTTTTTCTTTTTGATATGCGTATGTGTGTGTTTATAGAGTTAATTAGGGATTTTGACTACAAGCCAATACCCTAAATAAGTATCCAAGTGGAAAAACGGGGGAGGAGGGGTAGGTGGGAGGGTGAAAAATAAAATGACTAAAATAGCCCTCACGTGTTTGTCACATGTGTGGATTTAACGTTTTTTTTTTTTACAGAGATAACGAAAATGGATTGGACCTGTAAGAATATGAAACCACAGTTACTAAACCAGTAAAAAAAAGTTCAGTGACTGATAGTGAAATTTCAACCAAACCACAGTGACCATTTATGTAATTAACTCTATTAATTTTGTTAACTTGTTGGCACCATTTGAGAAGTACAAATAACTTATTGATCCAAAAGTGAAAAGTAATATAAACACAGGGGGTAAAAACTGTACACATCAAAAAGTGAATCATCTTCTTCTTCCTGGTAATATAAACACTGTGTGTACATATTTTCTTAAATCACGTGAATCTTAAATCACAGAACTTTACCCCCAACGGTCAAAAAATGGAGTGATATGTTGCAATTGTTTCGGTCGACCAAGCAACCAAAACTTTGAAAAGTTTGCCAAGCGACGCGTCGCATGTGCCTTGGCTAGGGGAGGAACGCGTTGCTTTTTTGGGTTGTGGTTGGGCGGCGACTCCCATTAGCATAAGTCTTATCATATAAGAGTGGGCTCCATTTCATTATATAAAAAAATATATACTATACCCTTAAATTCAAAATTGAACTAATTTGGTGGCAAAAAAGACTATATATTTTTATTACTCCGTAAAATTATGCTAAGTTCAACAACAAAACATAAAAACATAGCCCACACACATATGATAGAAAGGAAACCACCCTGCTGCTTTGGTATGAGGTTATGACTATCCTTTCATTCTTTTTATTCCAAGCCACTAACCATTCATTCTTTTTATTCCAAGACACTAACCAAACAATGATAATGGATATCATAGTCATTCATTGATTCCTAAACCCTCATACCAAACGAACCCTTATTTATTCATTGATGGGTTCAAATTATGTTTTTATATTTTAAGCTAATCAATTAAATTAGTGTTGACAAATAGAGTATTTGGCAGTGATTGATCCCTGGAAGGATGAATCCTCGATTAGTTTCACAAACTTGTAAATTTATATCTTCAAAAAAAACTCAACCAACAGACCAGGAGTTGTAAACTCATGTCAAATGCCATTTGATACAAACAATTTATTTGAATATATCCTTATTTCAAGGCTAAAACAAAGTTCCATATACAAACATCTAAAACAACACTTTCAGCTAAAATAAGTAAGAAGTATGTCAAACATGAAAGTGGAAGAAGAGCCTCAAGAAAACAATGACCTCTATGAAAGTCCCATATGAACAACACCAACCTCTCTATGAGCAGCAACAGCAACTGCTGCTGCTCCCGCCACACCATATTGAGATTGGGCCTGCATAAACTTAGCATCAATTGCTATCCGTTCATTTGGTGGTTGACCATGTGGTTGGTTGTAATATGGGTTCCTGTTGACCAGCCCTGGCGACATTTTCCCAACTGTTGTTTGTTGTTTGATTAAAGACGACGAATCCTTATCAGATTCCGCCACGTGTATCTTTGTTTGATTCCCATTGTTGCTTCTGTATGCATAATGTGGTGAAAGACCAACAGTATTTCTAACCATTACCCTTGGATCATAGGCATCTTTCATGTCTCGACTACCTTCCAAAGGTAGAACCGGGCCCACAACTCTTCCTGTTCATGTTTAGCAGGAAACAGAGTTATGAACTGGGCCCACATTACTTTGGACAACTGGAAGGCAAGAGAAAAGATTGGTTACCTTTGGGCATCCTTGGTGGTGGCCGAGAGGCAGCATTGAAAATGTTTCCAGTTGCATCCGCATCTCTACCACCACGAGGCACACTATCTACAATCGGTCTGCTGTCAAATGCCGCCAAGCACTGCTGCAGCTTGGGAGCAGTCATACTTGAAGTAACCGTAGACCTGAGATACAAAAATAAGAGAACAAGGTAACTAGTGAGGCTCAGACAGTTTAAGCTCAACTGTGTAATCTTTCATATCAATATTCACCAATGTTGCAAAAAGCGCTAGGCGTAGGCGGGGCGGTTGACCACCGCCTAGCGCCTAGGCCGCCTAGGCGGATTGAACTTTTCTATATAAAAAATTTAAAATTATGTATATTTGATATCAAATCTGCATAATTTGTATATTTTTAATAATTTTATTAATGTTATTATTTTTGATTGTATATCTTTTGTATATATTTGCAAAATTTACAAGAAAACTATATATTATTAGGGCCAATATATATTTTTAATGGGCCAACATACCTTCAAATCTTCGATTATGCGTGTTTAATTGTGATTGTTGTGTTTTTATCAACATGAATCGTTTCAATTATAGATCCAAAGGCGTATTTTGTCAAAGTGTGTGACAAGAGGGGTTAATTGGGTAAAAAGACCCTAATTTGAAGTTTTTATAAGTGTTGACCGATTTGACCCGCCTAGCCTGATTTGACCGCCTAGCCCGATTTGACCCGCCTAGGCGGGATGTTGACCGCCTTTTGACCAAAACGCCTAATTCGACCGCCTAGCTTCAAATCGCCACGGTAAGTGACCGCCTAGCGCCTAGGCGCCGCCTAGGCGGCCGCCTAGACCGCTTTTTACAACACTGATATTCACCTCTTCTAACTGAATATTTTTGTCTTGTTTTATAACCTAGAAACTGTAAAAAAATCTAGGATGGTGCTATGAGAACCTAATGTTTCATGGAAAGACAAAACACATTCAGTTGACTAACTGAGATTAACATGATCTCAGGGCACATATTTGGTTTATGATGGGAGTTTTGTTGTTAATAAAAAACTCAGGTTTGAAGAATCACATTGATATGTTAACCGAGGTCCCCACTAAAGAAAAGTTTACAGCTTTGTATAGCATTGAACAAGCCTTTTAATTGATTGTTGAAAAGTCTGAGAGAAGGTTTTTAAGTGCCTCTGGGTCTTACTGAAATCATTTGGTTTCAAGTGTAGTCAAAGTGCTTAGCCTCCACGTTGGAGATTGTCAGAGTTGTCAACTACCCCGAGAAAAGAATTCCTATAAATATCTCTTTGTAATTGTAAGACCGTATTACGATATTATTAAAAGAGAACGCTAATGTGCTGTGGATGCAGGTCATGATTCGTAACTTAAACTACAAATATATTGTGTTCTTGTTTAACATGCATGTTCACATTTCGCGTAGCCATGTTTGTTCTTACTTGCGTGAATTTAGGTTTGTGTGAACTCCTATAATTTTCAATTTTATCCCTACATATTACTTGCTTAATCAAATTAGAAGGTGATAAAGTACCAATACATGATTCTACCAACAATTGTATAGCCATTTCACACTACCGTGATTCTTTTGTAACATGTTACATATGTAAAACCATTTTTAACAGGCCCAAGCCCAACCGCCCAACACCATTAAGAGGATAATAAGTAGTAAACTATAGTGTTCTTACCTTGGGAGGGAAGCATGCTTCCTCTCTGGAGGTATTACAGGCCCGCTCATTCCAACATTCTCCTCAAAATAAGCGAACTGTCTCCTAAATTGACCAACGGCACTGCACATTAAATATACATGTTAACGGCACTGCACATTAAACATACATGTTAGAACTAAGGGAGAACCCAATAGAACATATCATTGACAAGTAGAATATAGAGAACCTAGGATAAAGAAAACTTGTGCGATCATTTCCAGCCATGTAATCTTTTAGCAACTNTCTAAGCAAAGATATGTGAAATCCTTGGTCATGTATAATAAAGCATGTTATTAGGACATTATAGGAGAAGACAGACAATATACCCTCGTGGGCTATACCTTTGAATAAAAAGATCCGCATAGCTCAGGAGCCCTATACCATCTTGTTGCAACATAATCCTGCAATGTTTTAAAGGAAACAAAGGGAAATGTGTTACTTTAATGTGCATTGCAGAATATATGAAGCGCAATAATTTTTAAGGAACCTACCGTCCAAAATATCGTTGTTGGTGTATCAGTAAATGCAGCCCTTGCAAGTCCAAAATCGCATATCTTTAGTTTGCAGTTTGCATTTGCTAATATGTTCTTTGGTTTTAGATCTCGATGATACACATTTGCTGATTTCATAGAGCTAGTGTCAGTCTAGGAAATATATAAACTATATTAACAGAATCACATAAGTAAATCTAAGGCAGTTAATAACCTGTGTGCATATATTTCAAAGCTCGTAGCATTTGATACAGGAAAAAACGATGGTGCTCTTGTGTCAAGTCATCATTGGCCTTGATGACTTGGTGAAGATCAGACTCCATGAGTTCAAATACAACATAAATATCTTTAAATTCCCGCCTTGATGGTGGCAACATGATCCGTTTAATTTCAACAATATCAGGATGGCGTAGAAGCCTAAGCAATTTAATCTCACGCAAAATTCGAATAGCATCGGACGAATGTTCAAAAATGTTGGTAATTTTCTTTATTGCAACCTTCTCCCCGGTCTGTGTGTCAATGGCTGCACACACGACTCCATAACTTCCCTTTCCTATAATCTCTAGGATTTTGTATCGGTTTGCTTCACCGTATTCAGTAAAGAACTCAATGTCTTTTGGACTCTGCACCACATTAATTGTAAGGTAAGAATTAGCATGTGAAGGTGAATATACGAAAGGCAGTAACATCTTTAAAACTTAGTTAGATCTTTAATCGTCCCTTATAAATGCTACCATGTTGTTCAATAAGCTCATAACCACGCATTTACCGACAAATGACCAATATCAGACAAACTCAATAAAATTCTCTACAACGATCTAGAGTTTACTCAAAAACATTCAACTTGCTACAATTAGTGACAAAGAAGAAGAAAGATAGTACCAAACAACAAAAGGCCGCTACATTCATTTGAACAGAAAGAGCTCTACCTATAACTAAATAAAAACACAAAAGAAACATTCTAGCCGCAGTCGGGATTGGTATCTAATCATTCTCAATGGCACAAAAGCAATCTAAAACGCGCCAATTTCCCATATCATAAAACACCACAAAATTCTTCACATAAAGGGGTTCACCTATCTTAACAATCCCAACTTTTAATTCACAAATACTTGTATCATAGTATGAAACAACATAAATAAATTCAGTATGTAAGAACATAAAACAGCTCATATAAAATACAGCATCTTAAAAACATATAATCAAATAGAGATAAGAGCTAGTTAAACCTTTTTTCTTCGATCTTGCTGCTGCATCTCTCCCTTCTTTTTTTTTATAAATTTCTCAAATACAAAATCAGATCAAAAAAATATAAATTTTAACAAGAAAAGAAAGTAAGTATTTTTTTTTTTTAATTAGATTAAATGATCATCCACATTTGCCCCACCTACCACAACTACGAATAACCAAACCAAAATCCTCAGAAAAAATAAATCGTTTAGCAACAACCAACTTACTCATCCACTTTTAATAAACCCCCTAATCTTAACCTTAAAAAAATAACAATAATAACCACACCGACACACATACACCGTTTAAGGTTAATTATTATTATTATCGATACAAACAAAGTTAGATTTTAAAAAAGTTATATAAAAATAAGTGATTGATTGATTGTTGATCTGAAGAAGAAGAAACGCAAATAGAAGAAAGAAAGAGAATGAGTGAATGAAAGGGGTTTCATTAAATAATATAACAAGGAAGGAAATGATAAAAAGGAAAGTGGGTTCCAAATAGTTTAACCACCGATAAAGAAAACAAAAGAGTTAGCTTTGCTTTGGTTATCTTGTATGTATGTACGGACTTTGGTGGTGTTGAAAGGTTAATAGGTTAGCTGGCTGGCTCATTTAACACAACCCAACCCAACTTCGGATTAGGTTGGGTCTCTTTTGCCGTTTGCAGGCGGGCACCCTTCTATTTTTTAGCATATAATATAAAATCTCTTTTTTTAATAAAAAATTTGGTAATAAACATAGAATGATAAGTTATTTTGATTATAGATTTTTTATATATATATAATAATAAGAGAGTTATATTTTCAAAAGAAAAGTTTAATTAAGGACTATTATATCATTGTGATGAGCTTTTAGTTATTTTTCAATAGATAGTCACTTTCATTTGACAAACCTTTTTTTTTTTTTTTTTTTTTTTTTTTTTTTTTTTTTTTTTTTTTTTTTTTTTTTTTTTGTACTGTGTTTTGTTTCATGTATCCATAACATTAATATTTAAGTTCGAACACTCAACATGTTGTTATAAAATGGACATAAATATTTATGTAAAACTCTAAATGATCATCGTTATTGGCGTTGAAAAATACATATCCTTAATTTTTCAACTATATATTATACATAATTTTTGAATCACCAAATCAATATAGTTTATCATTAGAAATTGGAGAAAATATAATAATTTTTTTATAGTCAAACTCGTTTGATATGTTACATGTGATATAGCACTAATTTGTAAGTTCGAAGACTTAAAATGATGTCGTAAAATGAGCATTCGTATTTTTCTAGAACTCCAAAAGACTCGCTATCTTTTGCATTGACAAATATACATGTTTAGCTTTCAAACCATATATCACAAATAATATTTGAACCTCTAAATCAATATGGTTTATTCATAAAAGTTGGAGAAAATAGAAGAAAAAATATTGATATTTAAACTCGTTTGATATATCACATGTGATGTAACACTAGTTTGTAAGTTCGAACAGTCAACATGTTGTCGTAAAATGAACATAAGTAATTTCTATACAACTGCAAAATATTCATCATTTTTTGTACTGAAAAATAATACTTATGCCCATTTTAAGACATCATGTTTAGTATTCAAACATACATATTAGTGTTACTAGAACGGTACCCGCGCAATGCGGCGGCGGGTAACATGTGACTATATTTTGTGGTCGGTTACTCGTTTAATTGTCTTCATGCTTTATAAGTAGAGATTTTCTGCTTTTCTGCTTTTACTTTTTTGTTTTTTGTTTTCAGTTTTCTGTTTTTCGGGTTTTCAGGTTTTCAAGTTTTCAGTTTTTTAGTTTTTCAGGTTTTCGGTACATGGGTTTTCAGGTTTTCAAGTTTTCAGTTTTTCATTTTCATATCAATTGAAGTTCTACACAAATACTTATGCGCAGTATACGATAGAATGTTGAGTGTTCAAATTTACAGATTAGTATTATATCACAAATACTCGTTTAATTGTCTTCATGCTTTATAAGTAGAGATTTTCTGCTTTTCTGCTTTTACTTTTTTGTTTTTTGTTTTCAGTTTTCTGTTTTTCGGGTTTTCAGGTTTTCAAGTTTTCAGTTTTTTAGTTTTTCAGGTTTTCGGTACATGGGTTTTCAGGTTTTCAAGTTTTCAGTTTTTCATTTTCATATCAATTGAAGTTCTACACAAATACTTATGCGCAATATACGATAGAATGTTGAGTGTTCGAATTTACAGATTAGTATTATATCACATATCTTGGATTAAACATGCAAGTTAGAGGGGTTAGGATACCCTCTAAGGTCTCTAATACACGTACTAGGGTTTAACCCTAAAGTTCTCCACTCCAAAATTCGACTAAAGTTCCACTAGGTTATTTAAAATAAAGAAAAATCGTTCTATATATATAGAAAACGCGGGCTGACGGCGTCAGCCCAATAGGTGACGTCGTCAGCTCGGCGATTAGGGTTTCCTGACGGCCTCAGTTGACGTGGTCATAATTGCTGGTTCCAGATCTGACGGCCTTGGTTGACCGCGTCACCAAATTGCACTACGAACTCTCTGGCCCGTCACGAGTATTTTTCCAATTCTGGACTTCACTTGTTCCTGACGGCGCCACCTTGTAGAGTGTGACGGCGTCACCTTATGTAATCTTCAAGGTCTTTTGAGTTTTTGTTGTTTTCCGCACTTTTTCACTCCGAAAACGCCCGAAAATGCTTCTTTTGTGATTTTCCCTTCAAAAGTACCTAAAATGAGAAAAGAAACGACTTTGGGTGAAATCCAAACCAAAAACATACGAATTAGGACTCAAACCGACCCCTAAAAACGTAACATTTTTCGTCTCATCACCTTGCTTATTTGTTTAGCAAGTTCGAGTCCAGGAAAATCCTCTTCATCATCCTGTGTTGTAGTTCTTCTTTCAAAGTCTTCTTCGTCATCTGATTCAGAACCGAAATCAGATTCAGTTTCTGTTTCTGACGATGAAGCTGACGGTTCATCTTGTGGAATCTGTTTTGGTGCAGCTTTCCTCCTTGGTCTGGTGGGTGGTTTCGGTACAGTCTTAGAAGTAGTGGTACTGCTTGTACTTCCTGACTTGCCACCTCTTCTGCTTTGGGTTTGAACAATGGAAGCTGGTTCTTCTTCTTCACCAGTATGACCAACTTGCCCAGCTTGAAAGGCTTTATCATAAATCTTGAAGTTTTGTGTCTTTCGAATCTCTTCGTCCAGAAAGTGGTTTGGAATTCTCATTCCTTTCGTCCTTGGAACGAACCTGATGGTTTTGACGAAGGAGATCCTGAAGTCTTTGTTGTAGATGTCTTTGGGTTCTGTTTGGTCTTGCATTCTCTTGATGTAATCAGGTGTTTTCTCACAGAAGTGTTCGATAAGCATCTTTGTGAACCTAACGAACGGAATCACGGTCCTCTCACGGTCAGTTTGAATGTGATGGATTATGTCGCTCATTATGGATCTGGCAAAGTCAATCGGTTTCATGCTCATCATTCCCCAAAATACTTGCAGGTGCTCCAATCGTGGATGCTCGTGACCACTCCTCCTTCCAGCAATTGATCTGACTATCAACATGTAGAACGTTCTCCATGGTTGTGGCAGATATTTGACGTTGAACTTCGATAGTCTGGTGAGTGATTGATTATCAGGAACATCGTATCCTAGATCAATGAAGTAATCCAGGATTTCAAGTTCGGTCAACATAGGATGAAACTCATTGGGTGTCGGTAACATAAGAACGGTTCGAAGAACATCAAGATCTATTGTGTATTCCTGACGATCCAGCTTGACAGTGAATGAAATATCGTCCAAGTTAGCCCTGGCAGTGTACCAGAACTGATGAATGTAGAAGATTGGTACTGATGTAGACTTAGTGAGCATTGGTTTGCAGGGATGAGCTAGTAGTATGTCCTTGACAATCTTGCATGTATCTTCAGGAATACTGAGTTTGTTGAAGTCAATGCGTGGATTGTTTTGGTCAATGATAACGTTGTAGTCTGCTGGGACAATTTCACCAAGTGTGAGTAGTGGTAGAGTTTGTTCTGGGACAGATTCATTGTGTTGAGCCATTGTGTTCTGTGAATGTAAAGTCATGAAATCAAACATCCAGATTTGTCAGTCATTAGTCCTCATCCAAGTTTGATATTCAAAGACGTATAAGTTACATGTTGCATTTATGGTCCAGTTAATTAATATGTGATTAGTGACAGTATTATCAATTAACATGTATCTCATAAGACATAGCAATCAAACATTTAAAGCACAAACGTCTAATAATGACATGTCCATTAATACTACACAAGCAAAAATTAATAAACCTTATTACAACACACACATCACACACATTCATAAGTATTCATTCATAATACAAGTTTTTGAAAAGTTACAGT
The DNA here is from genome assembly GCA_014162995.1 of Artemisia annua. NCBI lineage: Eukaryota > Viridiplantae > Streptophyta > Magnoliopsida > Asterales > Asteraceae > Artemisia > Artemisia annua. The sequence goes on along the minus strand of LBNU01004063.1, from coordinate 40,132 downwards.
ACATGTGAATGAAGAAAATGTGTTAAGTATGATCTCGAAAATATGACAAATGAAGTTCTCGATAACTATTACTTATAAAGTTCTCGATAACTTTTGTACAAACATGATCTAGAAAGTTTCTTTAAGAAAGATCTCGAAAACTTGATGACCAAAAGTTCTCGATAACTTGAGTAAAAGTTTTCAATAACACATTCCACAGTTCTCGATAACCATGAAAGATCTCGAAAGTTTTTGAAAGCTCTCGAAAGTTATATGATCTCGATAATTTAAGAAGATCTCGAAAATCTTAGGATCTCGATAATTTTGTTGAGAGATTTCGAAAATTTTCAAAGGTTTCTCGATAACTATAGTTAAGGAGAGATCTCGAAAAATTTTGAAAAGATCTCGATAGAATTATCGAGAAAAGATCTCGAAAAAGTTTTCTCGAAAAATTCTTATACAAGAATTTTCGAATTCTTTGTAGACATACGTTTTCAGTGAAATCTTTGAATCCTTGAATGAATACCTGTGTCTTGAGTGTGAAACAATAATTAGAAACACATCACATGCACATTCAAAAGATCTCGAAAACTAACGAGCTCAAAAATTATCTAGAACATTTATAACGAGAATTCATGTTGTAATACCAATGGAACACATCAATTAACACTTACAAGAACACGTTTAAATAGTTTAATTAGGCTCTGAAACACAATTATGAAAACGCCCAAATCAAAAATAAACCCTAATCATTGAAAACTTGCGAACGAGATGTTTAGAACAATTAAAGTGCAAAAACAAGTTACAATAACACTAACAAACATATCCCACCATAGAAATTACACAAAACAACACTCAATCAATTAAACCTAATTCGTTCCTAAACCCTAATTTTCGAAATCCATACTATCGTGTTAGTTGTGGTGATTAAACGTTTTAGGCATGATTAGAAGACATATAAGATCAAAAGCCCTATGATTTCATAACCACAAAACACGTAATTCACATACATTCAAGATTAGAAGACATATAAGATCAAAAGCCCTATGTGAAAAATCTAGCCATCAAAAATGTAATTCGTTAAAAACCATGTTTTTGATTATACCAAAGATCATATTAACACTTACGGATTGAAGGTTTGAAGCACGGATTTGCGTATAGGATTTGGACCGTTATTTTTTAAAGAGATGTGTTTGTTTTTTGATTTTGTGAAAGACGACCGGGGGGGGGGGGGGTTTGTTTATGTTATACTTNCGGGGGGGGGGGTGTTTGTTTATGTTATACTTTTGACAAGTTTGATCTTTTGGCAATATAAGTCCCTTAACTACACAACAATCATTTTAGTGGTCCAAATCTTTAATAAGAACGATTTAAAGTAACGAACGTTAAAAAACAAAGACATATTGAGCTAAAAGGAAATTAAAAAGTAAAAGAAATGATACGAGGGATAACCTGTGACGTTTCACCATTATAACAAGATAACATCGTATCTTTTTTAAATATGCAAGTACACATGTTTGTACAAGATTTTTGAATTTTGAAGAACATTTTCTCCCCCTCAACACTTGGTATGAAAATTGAGAACTTTTTGATAAACCGAAGTGTTGATGAAGGTATTGTACATGCATTTAAAAAAACAAAATTAAAATATAATAAATAAAAATGTAAGATCTTTTTGGTATTTTTAAGATTTTTTTTTGATTTTGTATTTTTTTATTTTTGTTAAATATATACAAGAATGATTTTGGTATTTGACTTAGTTAATTGTTTTCAAGAAAAGATTTTAGATCATCTGGAGTCAAACACCTCATACCAATCCGGTGGACCAGTTCAGCGAACCTTTAGGGAGCTAAAGGTTTTGTGAACAAATCTGCCAGTTGGTATTCAGTACCCACAAAATATAACTCTATTGTACCCTTTTCAACATGCTCCTTGATGAAGTGATAACGGAGATCAATGTGCTTAGACTTTGAATGCAGAACCGTGTTGCAGGAAATTGCTATCGCACTTTTCAAGTCACAGTACATCGGGATCTTGTTGAATAAGTAACCATAGTCCATTAGCTGTGTACGCATCCAAATGACTTGTGCACAACAGGCATACATGGCAACGTATTCAGCTTCTGTTGATGAAAGTGAGGTGCAATCCTGCTTCTTTGATTGCCAAGACACGAGTTTATCTCTAAGAAACTGTAAACCACCAGAAGTACTTTTGCGTGTATCCATACACCCTGCATGATCAGCGTCTGAAAAAGCTATTAGTTCAAAACCGGAATCCTTCGGATACCAGATCCCCAAGTGAATGGTTACCTTTACGTATCGAAGGATTCTCTTAGCCTCATTGAGGTGACGTTCAGTAGGACTGGACTGATAGCGAGAGCACATAAATACAGCAAATACAATATCCGGTCTACTAACGGTGAGATACATCAGTGACCCAATAATACTTCGGTATTTTGTGGGGTCAACTGGTTTCCCATTTGGATCCGCAACTAATTTAGTTGTGTTGGCCATAGGAGTATTGTAAGTATCACAACTGGTCATTCCATGTTTCTTAATTATCTCAAGAGCATATTTGGACTGATTTAGGAAAATTCCACGGGGTGACTGATGAACTTGTAATCCTAAGAAGAACGTAAGTTCACCCATCATTGACATTTCAAAATTTTGTTTCATTAATCTGGCAAAAGCGTTTGAGTACTTTTTGTTTGTAGAACCAAAAATAATGTCATCGACATATATTTGCACAATTAAAACATCTTCCCCGTGTTTTGAATAAACAACGTTGGATCTAGTAAACCTTTAGTGAAAGAATTAGCAAGCAAGAAAGCAGTAAGTTTATCATACCACGCCCTGGGTGTCACAACCCGACCATAGAGAGCCTT
>LBNU01004063.1:22908-33486 GCA_014162995.1 Artemisia annua | reverse complement strand
AGGCGTTTTATATTACTAAAACCGTGTGTACTCACCAACTATTTTCATAGTTGACCCGTTTTCTCTCATGCATTTCAGGTGATCGTCAGTAAGTTTTTCTTCATGGTCCTTGCATAATGAAGTTTTCACGCGTCACTACTAATCATTATGGATTTCAAGCTATCTTTTGGGAACTAAACTTTGTGTCTTAAATTGCCGATGTCGGCTAAACAATGATTGTAATGATATACTTTTCCTTTAATGTAAATTATGGTATTGTTCTATATCTCTTGTGCGATGTATATTGATTATGTTGCACCTCGCGTTTCCGCTTTCGGCGGGGTGTGACACAAAAAGATATGAAAATGCTCCTCTATTAAAAGATAATTAAAAGTTTGTCGTAATCGTGTAATTTGTTTCGCCTAACAAATAATGGTAAAAAACGGGTGGTTAATGTAAAAGTTGACGTTTTATCTATACCACATATAAAGTATGCATGTGTTTTTTTAAAACTTACAAAACTTAAAAGCGAGTAATGTTTAATCTCTATAATAACCTTTCAATCTTAAATTTTGACATAAAAATTCAACAATGTTTCTTTAATGAAATAGTTGCATTAAAATTCTCACCCAAAATTTCAAAAAAGAAAAATGCATTACAATTTTTGACAATTTTTTTCTAATATAGTTTCCAAAAAAGGAAGACTTCTTTTTTTATGTAATCGTAACAATAATTATTTTTGAAATTCTATCTACAAACACTATTATATAAGACGCTATATTATACTTTTTTATTTTTTTAAAAATTATTGTGTTAGTTTATAGTTGATAATGAATAACCACGCAACTATAAAATCTTGCCGCTATAAAATCTTATTGCTATACATGAGTATTCATCTAGTTTTAGTAAAAGTTTGAGTGCCTATAATGAGTCTTCATATCTTTGTTTATGGTCATATAAAGGTATATGATGAGTAAGAAGAAAAAGAAAATTAGTGTATCAAGTAAAAGTGTTAAACTACTCTATTAGCCATTCTAAGACTAATGATAATGGGCGTTGCCCTCCAACCACAACCCCATAAAAGCAATGCGTTGTCCCATTAGCTCACCTCAAAGCGACGCGTTGCTTGATGACCATTTCAATGTTTTGGTTGATTGAGTGACCGAAACATTTAACAAAGCAACTCCAATTTTTGTTACTCTTTATATGTATATTTTACGGGGTTGCTTTTGTGGTCACCACTAGCTAGCTATGGTTGGGGTGGAGTTGTGGAGAGAGAAAACTGAGGTGGCGTTAAGGTGCCGGGGTTGTTTGGGTGAAAAAGTGGTTACCACTAGCATTAGTCTAATAAAATTTAATTGATATAAAGGGAAGATTCATGCCTATCGTAAAGCTTGAGATGTTTTAGAAACCAAATAATAAATTTATTTTTACCATGTGTCCCTTTCCTTCCATTTTTAATTTCTTTCACAATATAACTCAAGAAACTTATTGTAAGTTTTTTCGTATATATGTTCTGTTAAGATGCCATGCCCCAGCTAGAAAATGTCGGTAGTAACATTTGTCATCAACCAGCATTATAGTACAATATATGAATATATCTACTTAATTATTTTGATACGACGTTTACGTCCCACAATTTCAATAAAACAAAAGAGATATTTAATTTATAATTATTTTGTTTTGGAAGTATGTTTGGTTGGTTAAGTGTCCTTTTATTAGTAGGTCTAAAGTTAACAACAATTTGGTCCCCTTTGATCATCAATAGCTCAATACATAAATATAGACCTCATAAAAATTGACATAGGTGACGTCGACGGCAAGGTGCACCGACCATTTTTATTCGTCTTTACGACGACTTTTATCTCGACAGTTTTAATTATAACTTTATTACATCATGCACGTGTTTATTAATCTATTGTCTTTTTTTAAATAAGAAGTAATTGACCTATTTTTTGTTTGTCTTTAAAATTGTGACTTATCACAAGTACAAACCAAAGTTTAAATCTAACAAATTCTTATTTCTTAGAAACATTAGCCGTTATGTTATCTAACAAATGATGGTGTCTAAAGAAGTTTGCTTTATATTTGTATACTTTTATCAAAAGATGATTAGTGTATTTTCCATTATAAAAGGTGCAACTTTTTAATAATTTAACTTTAGCATCGACTAGCAATAAGCGATTTAGTAAGTTGAAACTTTGAAAAAATGTTTAAATTCACGTAATAGAAACGTACTTTTTTCAAATGTTCGCATATCAGATATCAGCTCAAATAATTACCACAATACTCTACGAACCATTTTCAAATTTCTTTCCAATATCATACATTTGCTTATGTGGTATGATCACTTATCGGCTAAACCGGTAATTTTTTGCTTATTTGATATTTTTACTTTTATTTTATGCTTACTCATCTTCTTCCCGCTAATTCCAACCACTACTATCATTTTTCGGGTGAAAGACTTCATTTTTTCCAGCGAATTCATCCATTTCCCCCGCAAGTCTATTTTTATAAACTAACAAATGTGTATGCACATAAACTTATAAAATTAAACTTAAAATCAAGATCCAAAAACAACACAAATCAAAATTGATTATTTTTGCTAAATAATCACTTTAAGAGCTGCATCAAATCACCCACTCTTGGTTCTAATATGTCCTTATCCTAACCCATTCAACCCTGTATGCTTATTTTGTTGCTTTTGAATCTGGTCGTTGGTAGGGATCTAAACAAAAACATGAAATCTAAATAAATAATAGTATGGTAAAAAAAAACTGTGGCTAATGTTGGAATGAATTTTGTTCCTTTTGGAACTCAGTAATTAAATCATTTGGGTATGATCTTGGCTTTTGAACGACTAGGTTTGTAGTAAAGCAATTGTTTGTTGTCACAATGGTGAATGTATTAGTTTTGTTAATTTGTTAGGTTTGTAGTAAAGATTTAGATTTTTGTTCTTTGTGTGGTTTTAGAAATGCTCGGTAACTAGAGAACATCATCGGAAATAGTGGCAAAAAAAAATTAGAGAAGATGACCAGAGATGAGATGGCATCTATGTGGCATGTACAAGTGTCAAATTCCAACTTTTCAGGTTAAAAATAAGTTGGTGATAATATCAACATAAAATGCCAAATTTTGTAGGATATTGTGGTAATTATTTGGGTTGATGTCTGATATGTGAACTTTTAGAAAAGTATGTTGGTAATAGATGGATAATCCAAAAAAATAAAAATAAGGTTAGTTAAGAATTTTTAACCTTTTTTTATGAATAATTGTTAATTATAAGAAACTCAATTAAATGATGTTAAAGGAACAAAGAACGAATGAAAGTGCAACTTTCATGACATGAAATTTATTGTTCCTTTTCAGATTTAAGAAATTCACTAGATAAACCCTAAATGAACCTAATCAATTCACTAGATAAACCCATATTAATTAGCAATCATTAGTTTTCTTAAAAGTAAGTGTTTAGTTAATTATTACCCATCTCCTTCCTCTACCATCATCCATTTTGTATTTTATTTCATTAATCAATGCTCACCAGGCCACCATCATCACAAACTCCAGCCACAACCAAACTTGAAAATACACACTCCAGCCATACCATCGACTACACTCTTCTTCGTCTTCGTCGTACCTATGTCGACCATAGTAGCATCAATCTACCACTACCCATTAAACTTTGAAACATAAACTACAACCGATCACCCTTTATTCATCAACCGCAAATTTTCAAGTTTTCTACCACAACATTTACCCCACAAACCGTTGCTAACAACCACAACATCTAAACGCCAACTGCAACAACAAAACGTCAACCACCACCGCCTCTGGCACCCCCGACGTTTCCATCCCCGTCTTTGCCAGCCACACCGCGGTTTCAACCACCATTACTGTTGTTACCGTCGTTTCATTACCACTTAACACCGCAACTGCCAACTGCTATTTGTGTGTGTGTGTGTGTTGTCGCGTAAGTCGTGTGACGGTTTGTGTTGGGTGGATGGTGGTGGTTCTAGGTTTGTTGGTGGTGGTGGTCTTGGGTGGAATTTGGTATGGCAATATTGTTTGTGTGTGACTGTGTGAGAGAGAATGTGATGTGAGAGAGAGTATATTTGACAGTACTTTGTATGGTTTTTATCAAAATGTTTTTATTTAATGTCTGGGATTTTGCAAAAGTTAAGAAAAAAAAATTAATAAAGGTATTGTTAGTGGATTTAGTGTACAATTAGCATGACCCATTCTATTAAATGATGTTAAAGGAACAAAGGATGAATGGAGAACATAGATTTAACAATAATTGATGGTTGAGTGTGTAATTCACTCACGGGGCTATTAGAATTAACTAATATGATCGCAATTTGCAAGTAAAGCCTTAATCATTCAGCCACAATGGTAACAGGACAACTATTTTTTATAATCCTTAATAAATCATTATATATCTTCCTTGGCCATGGCTTATAATTATTTTATCATAAAATAAAGTCATAACTTTTTAAAATAACATATTTTTAAGGACCGACAGTGTTTAGGTAAGTCCATTGAAATTTTCATGTTTCTGACTTTAGCAAATCGCAATAATCATGTCTGTCACTCCGTATATGAGTAACATAATAAACATGTTGAAATGTTGAATATCTATTTTGTCGAAAACAGATAAAACACTTCTAGTTTATATGCTCTTCTTTACTAAGGTCTAAGGAGAATGGATTTATTCGTTCTGTTATGTTACTTAGAGCATGTACATCAATAACGCCGGTGAGGCGTTAAACCACCATTAACGCGCGTTAAGAGGACGTGAACCGTTGGAATCGCTTGCGTTAAACCGGCGTTAACGCGCCGAGTTAAGCCCTTAACTCGGCGTTAAAGAGCAAAGTGTGTAAAAAAAAATCATTTCGCCCCCTACACGTCATAGTAGCCATTGTATTCAATTTTTTTTTTTTTTTACACCTTTAGCCCTCTAACGTGAAGTAACTAGGTTGGATCACCATGGTTTGCAGGTATCATTCACGATCATGGTTTGCAGGTTGGATCACCATGGTTTGCTAGTCCATTGCAGGTATCATTCACGATCAAAGAACACAAGGGACGAATTCTTCTTCTTGTATTTTTTTGACCAATGGACGATTTAAACGAAAAGGAACACAAGATTGTGAAGCCGTGCTTCAAAGAACACTGTGAATGCGTTTTTCATTTGTGTGTTTGCTGGCTGTGTAAAATTAGGGTAAAGTAAGTGGTAGTTATTCTTAAATAGCTAAAGGTTAGGGTTTGTGATGGATTGGTCTTGGGCTTGATTTTTTAATTAGTTGGGCTGAGGGTTTGCAAAGCTTGTTGTTGGGCTTACAATAATCACAAGGAACGAATTTTGTTTTTTTTACACAGTTGGTTGATGTAATGGTGTTTGTGTTAACACAAAAGGGACGAATTAGTGCAAAATCATTTTTGGCTAATTAGCTTGGAATTTTTGGGTTAGTAAATGAAATATTAGTTTTAGTTTAGGGTTGAATTTGTAAATAGTTGAGTTAAAGCTAAGTTATGATTGTAGGTGTTTTTTTTTTTGAGTTAAGGTGAAAGTGTTGTGGCGCTGACGTAGCACTGTGTTAAAGTTTAACCCAGGTTATTGATGTACATGCTCTTATGTAGTTGCGTGAAATGATCTTTCAAGAGGCATTTAACGTTATCGTGATCTATGTTTTTTTTGTTGTTGAAGGAGACGATGAAATTTAGTTGACACACGGCGAATCCACCAATGTTCTAGCAAGAGGGTTTTTTTTTTTTTTTTTTTTTTTTTTTTTTTTTTTAACATTATCGTGATCCATGTTTTTGTTGTTGTTGAAGGAGACGATGAAATTTATCGTTGACACACGGCAAATCCACCAACGTTCTAGCAAGAGGGTTGCTTCTAACGATTCCACTTTGATGTTTTGGCAGAGTGCATGGAAATGATGTTGAACAACCAATTTTCATTCTCAACATCAACTCCGCTAGTTTATGTATCAACACTAGCAATCATAAAAAATTAAAAACCAATAAAATTTACACAATTTGAATATATTTTAATTTGCAAAACATAAACCAAAGCTATACGTTAAGAAACACTTGTGGTGAACTGGTGATCTATGAAAAGAACTTAAAGCACAAGCCAATAATTAGTTTGAAAGCATTTTTGTTTTGAAGTGACATGGCAACATTATATGGGTAACATATCACATTGAATGGGGTCACCTTTCATTTTTAAATTATGATTAAGCTTTTTCAAGTGACAACGATGGCAATTAAGGTCTCAACAGCACGGGGAGTAAAGACCATCATAGTCTTCGTTTTTAATTAGACATGTTTTGGATAACATGATACGAATATGATTGTTCACTTCATGTAATTATATTACGTAAGTATTTTGTGAGAGTTCTTTTGAAAGCAATCTCCCACCTACTCATAAGAAAATGTAATTGTGTACATCTTTATACCTATACCCTGCTCAAACGAAATCCAGTATTAATTTATTTTTATTTTATTTTTATTATTTTTGTATGGGATTTATTAAGAGAAACAAGGCCGGATTGATATTTTCTACTCCGCTGGGAATTTAATTTGCTAAAACTCTTCACGTTAACCGTTTTTTCTCCTCTTTTTTTCTCTCTCAATAACCGTTTTTTTTCACCATTTCTTTTCCTCACTGTTTCATTAATATCTTCCTGATTACTTAACGAATTTCAATTCCGATTGCATCATTAGATTCTGCTAATCATTGCGAACACAATGATTAGCTTCGATCTGATTTTCGTTTGGTATTCAAAAAACCCCCAAAATTGATTTTGGTGCCATTTTTTCATTTTTTCTCTATTTTGCTTATATCATTTCAATATGTCGAATAAAAAGAAAACACTAAAAAGGAAAGTAAAGCCTCCTGCACAATATAGTGATTTTGTAGTTGGAAATATGAGTAAAAAGCGAAATGATACTAGTGGTAAGGGTTCTGTTGGAAGGAGTAATGATAAGAGTGGAGGAAGTAATGTTGAAGCTGTTTTGAGTAGTGTATCTAAAGATGATGGAATTTTGAAGCAGAAGAATAAGGAACTTGTGGTTGATTGTACAGAGGAGGGGGAGGTTGTGCAGAATTTGGATGGATCTGGAGTTAGTGTTGAAGTGGTTACAAAGTTACAAGGTGGTGGAGAAATTAGCCAGGGTGAGGTGCCTGCAAATACTACTACTCCTGATTTCACTGTAAGTAAGACTAAAACATGTGAATCTGAGAGGGGAAGTGGTATGCAGGAAGTGGATGAGATAAATGTAGTTGAGAAGGTGAATGGTAATGGTAATGTGAATACTAGGAATGTAACTAAAAGTAATGTGATAAATCAGGAGGGGGATGTGAACAGCAATGGAAGTGTTTGTGGTAATGTCTCAACTGAGGATGCTAGGAAAGGGGAAGAGATAAATGCAGCTGAGAATGTTAATGAAATGTGTAATCAGAATATGAATGCTGAGCTTGTGAATGAAGGATGTGAGGCAGGGAAAGAGACAGAGACTAGCATTAAGAGTGAAGGTCATGCTTCTAAGAAGGTAGACTCTATCTCTATGAATACTGGTGTGAAAGAAACTAGATCCTATGTAAATGTGGCTAATAGCAAAATTAATGAAAATGGTAAAGGTCTATTAGTTATTCCAACTGAGATTGATAAAAATGGTAATGAGGTTGTGATTTTTGATGATGTTATGATAGCAGAGGGTAGTAAAAAATTGGAGTTAACTTTGTGTGGATACTTTGTTGGTCATCAAATGCCTATTAATGAATTGAGATACAACTTGAGAAGAATGTGGAGTAGGTATAGGTTTAAGGATATAATTGATGTGAGTAATGGTGTGTACTACATGAAATTTCACAGTGAAGAGGGGTTGAATTCAGTAGTTAGCACTGGGCCATGGATGGTGAGAAACAAGCCGTTTATTGTGCAGAAATGGGATATTAATATGAGGGTGGATATGACTGAACCAGAACATATTCCTATATGGATCAAATTATGCCATATTCCACTAGAAGCTTGGACAACTAAGGAGATCAGTGCTCTAGCAAGCAGGGTGGGCAAGCCTTTGGTTATGGATGCTATGAAAAATACTATGTGTGAGATGGGTGTAGGAAGGGTGGGCTATGCTAGAATTTTAGTAGAAGCTTCTGCAAAGAAAGAATTACCAGCTGTTATTGAAGTAGTGTATAGGAATGAGCAAAAGGAAGAGGTATGTAGGAAAGTTGTCAAGGTGGAGTATGATTGGAAGCCTCCTTTGTGTATTGAATGCTCTGTATTTGGACATGATACAATTCATTGTGGCAAGAACAAAACAATGGTAGGAGGTGAGAAGAGTACTAGCAATGAGGAAACTGAGGTAAGGGAAAAGAATGTGGTTGAGGAGAAAGGAGATAAGAAACAAGTATGTGAAAACGTAGAGGGGGGGGTGAATACGTTACCGTTTAAAAACTTTACTACTTGACTACTGCTGTCCTGCTATGCAAATGTGCGTTTGTTACGTTGTCTGTAAATATGAAAGACGGGTTCCCTGTTGCTCTTATGACCAACAATAACTTAATCATGTTATCCACAACGTACAAGACCAACAACGTACGAACAACACCACATATCACATAAGCTGCAAACAGTCACCGCAAGACAAAAGCTAAGGAGCCCAAGGTTGCAAACCATCTTCACGACAGAGTATGGGGTCGTGGTTGCCGGCTTCAAGGACCTCTTTTTGTCCTTGCCTACGTCCACGGACGCCCCGAGTACCCAATCGAGAGGTATCTCACTCAAGGGAACACACTCCCTTCTCCGCGGAGAAACAACCTTACAATCGTCCTTACACTTCTTACCGACACTCAAGCTACGTCGACGGTTTCTGGGTTACAAGGTACCAGACCAGCTCTCCGTCATCGCTCTACATCTTACCGACCTAGCTACATGTCGAGTTCTTTAGCCCAAGGGTACACCACTCCCCCACCGGTTTCAGCTTCTTTTACACAGGGTAAACACTCCCCATTTTGGATGTTGTTGGTGCCCCACCGCACATACCACAAACTTGCTGTCTTAATGGCAACAAACACAATACAACCAACTGCCAATATATATAAGTGATCCGATACAATGAGATCCAAGACATAAAAGTCTAATGGATTATGCATGTCTAATCTACATGGTAACTTCTTGAATACAGATACTTCCAAATCCATTGAGGATCGTCAAGTGCCCTTGAATCCTTCATGATGGTTGGAGATCGGTTCGACGAATGATGACTTCAAGATCGTCTGTAACTTGTCTTGGTTGATATGAAGCGCAGGATCATGCCTTACACACAATGACCTCCGGCTGCTTCAAACATTAATCGATCATTATGTAAAGGGTGGACTCAAGTGTGTTTTCTACATGGTTTCTTAACTAGAGACCTACACTATGTGGTGGTGTGTGCAACTATACCATGAGGCACAGTGATAAAACAAAAAAGCTAGCAAGTCCAGTTTGGTATTTATGAGGCACAGAAGAACATTTCGGCCTGGCGGAACCCCGCGGAACCCTCAAGGGTTCCGCCGTGTACGTAAGAGAGGGTGCTCCGCAGGTCTGGACAGTCAAAGTGTCTTACCTTGAAACTTCACAACCAACTGTATACGGAGTCCGGATCAACCTTAACCTTTCCACATCGCTGGCTTGTAGACCTAGGCTACACAGAGAAGGTCAACGACAACAGAAGACTCACAATCAACTGTGGCTAAGCTTCACTAAACCTAGGATCGATGAGATGCTGACAGAACGGACTTAACTTTCCTAGTACAGTCACTTATAGCGTTGGGAGCTAGCTATGCAACAATTCTACACCCCACAGACTTGGAAAACGGCTTGTAAGACTCATTTACTTCCTTAACAATGTAAGGTGTCACCATCAAAGACCGGATCAAGTGGTGACTTTATTTCCATAACTTTTGGTTACGTAACACACAACAAGTGTTTTATTACCATGGAGTGTCTATCGACCACTCCATAATATACTTTTATAGAAAATTCACCATTTAGACAAATGTATATAGCCTAACGTTAAAAAGGTAAGTTTCTTGTATACTGAAAAATATAGTTAGGCTAGCTAGGGGGACACCATAATTTGAGTAAGTTACTAAAATGTTTTATGTACTTATGTTGATATAGAGACATATTGTTATATATCCGTCCAAAGCTTACTAATATTATCTAGATCCTAAGTAGTGACACTTATTCTACGTTCTAAACAACCTACAGTGATACTCTCTTGACAGCCTACAACAGTCACACACCTTAAAGACTCCTACAGGAGTATTCTTAGTCCATTCTAAATCCTCAAGAGGGTTTGATCATAATGCTATATAACAAACCAATGTACGAACCTCGTGCTTGCCTAGCATCACGAATGATCGAGACGTTGAGGTATCTGAATGTTTGTCTGAGACAAAGTATATCTACAAGTAACCTTGTACATTTTTACGTTACAGGTATGCAAGTTATACGTTTGTCCATCAACAAAACAAAGGGAACCGCGCGTATAGCGATTAATACTCGTAATATTTCCACTAACAATCCTCCCCCTTTT
>LBNU01004063.1:6474-22692 GCA_014162995.1 Artemisia annua | reverse complement strand
ATATAATATTTAGTATTACTAAAATGTTTTATGTACTTATGTTTGTATAAGACACATTTTTATATATTGTAAACTTACAATATTATCTAGACACCTAATGTGAACATTATTCTATTTGACCTAAAGTGCACTTGACACTTAAAACACTTAAAGACCCTAAAAGTATTTTAGTCATTCTTAATGGTTAGTCAAGTTTGATCATAATGCTACATAACAAACATGTACGAACCTGTGTTGTAGCATACGATGACTCGAGACGTTGAGAGGGTTGAATGTTTTGAGACAAAATATGATTACAAGTAACTTGTACATTTTACGTTATGTATCAAGTTATACGTTTGTCATCAATCAAAACAAACGAGACCGTATAGATTAAATACGTAATATTTGCACTAACAAAGTATATACTGATATATACGTGTATTATTAGTATATGCCACAATACCAAAATAAAATTAATAATAAAGTGTACTACATACTAACAGTCGCCCAAGTATAAACAATAATGAGACCCATACGCCCAAGATATATGTACTATAAAAGAATAAAAAAGACATACTTTTTAGGAAATGACAAATCAGGAATTCGCCCAAGTTTTGCGGCCTATTCGCCAAAAATTTGTATAGTACCATGTACCATGTGGTACATGGTAGGCCCAACAATAGGGAGCATGTGTCAAAGTATTAGCACTTACGCCCAAGCACTTTGGGCTACCTCCGCCTCTGGGGCCATATAAAGAAAAAAAAAATTGGGTTGGTAGGGGTGGATACATGTGTACCTTTGGGGTACTTTTTGGATTTTCCCATATTTAATTAAGTAGAATAAGAACTATAAGAGCAATGGGCTGGAAGCCTATAAGTTTTTAATGAAAACATATGATGACCCAGTTTTAATCTTGATGACATATTCACCCAAAAATACATCAGCTTACAATTTGAACAAATATTAGATGTGATTTCAATCAATATAAACAACATACATTAATATACATGAGAAAAGATCAATGCAGAACAATTAGTAGCTAAAGAACAAAGCGCTCGATCTGAGCCGTTCATTTTCTATATATTCAACGGTTGGATTTGTGTGTCAGTAGGCATTTATTTTTCAAAGAGGGGTAGGTTTGTCTTTATGTCTCGTGCTTAATAATTTCATCCACCCCTCATTTTCCCTCATCTCACACACACACACACACACACACTCTCTCTATTCACTCTCTCAGCAAAATAACTTTTGTAAACCACACAAACCGTCATCGACCGCCGATCTGTCTTTCCACCGTCAATCTGCCCATCCACCGTTAGTCCACTGTCGATCCGCCGTCAGTCCATAGTCCATTGTTGATCTAAAAGTTTTTGCTGAATCAGTTAACTAAAGAAAACTTGAAAAAAATACAGGTTATTGAATCTAATTTGATTTTTGTTCATTTTAGTGTTATTGAAGTATATTATTAGAAAATAACTACTGTTATTAGCATTTTTAAATGTTTATAAAGAAACTTTTAGATTTGTTTGATTTTTAATTTATGAATGAATATCTTTTGTTATTTTGATATATAATCGGTAGATGTTCTTATTTTTGTTGCTTATTTTGGATATAAGCAATAGATGTTGGTTATTTTGGTTTTTAACTTTTTAGCTTTTTAGGTTTTTGTTGCTTATTGTTGCTTATTTTGGTAGTTATTGTTATGTTTGTCGATGCACACCATATGTTTGATAAAATGCGTTGTGATAATCAACTAATTTTTTATTGAATTGATTGTGCGTCAACTACTTGAAATTCTTACACTTTGAATGTTTTTTATTGAAGGTTATTGTTGTCTGTAATTCAACATGTAGGCTTGTATAACTTAAGAACCGGTCCCTTGCTCACTGAAGGTGGCACTTTGTACGGATGTTTTCAAAAAGTTTATAGACATTAGTAGCAATATAGTTAGGAATGTTATACAATTGCTATAGTAATCACGTTTTGTGAGTAAAGGCTATAGAAGGTTTTATGCATTAAAAGTTCCCTACCATTAGTCAAGGATCTAGATGGTGGGCGTTTTTACTACCCTGCTGCTTCAATGTATCACTTTAGCACTTTGTACATACATAATCATAATTTGATTTAGACGTTTAATCTTTGACGTATCAGAATTGTTGAGCTAGTTTCAAGCGAATTAGAGACCTTGTACCTAGAGATATAACATAGAGGACCCTAAACTCAAAATAGACACATAACATACAACTCTTGTTCGTCTTTTTCACTAGTTTAAAAACATGCTCAGACAGGTTGGAGGACATGGAGTTGGTTGGAGTCCTATCATTCCTTATGCCTTTTCAGTACCTGATGGTTGGGAAGAGGTAATGTTTTGCTCTAATGGTTTGTTTATGGACTGATTCTTAGATAACGGTTTTGACCCATTAATTAAATATGGTCCGAAGTGGTCATAATATATCTTTCTGATGAGTCAAACTGGTAAGATAAAAAGAAAAAAAAAAAAAAAAAAAAAAAAAAAAAAAAAAAAAAAAAAAAAAAAAAAAAAAAAAAANATACACCAGTATCGATAGCTGATCTTGGAGGAACAAAGATTGATCTAAGATTCAGTAATGTAAGTGAAGGCCGAATTTCTGTCATTGTTGCACCTGTTCTAAGATTTGCAGAATGTGAGTAGTAATTAGCATTCAACAAAACTTAACTTTCAAGATTTAAGTTATGCTCTTCAAATACATGCGTGATAACATTTTGGTAAATGTTGATCTCGGGGACAATGCCAGGATAGAAGAAATTGGGCCTCCAAAAAAAGTGATTAACTCTTTTGGGCCAGAGGTAATTGGACAAAACGTAGAAATGAAGTGATGAATAGTGCAGTTAAAGAATATTCAGGACGAAAGTATTACCAATTCGAGTTAGAACCACCACATTGTTTGATCACAGCAACTGCTGCTGGAAACCGTCTTTACTTGTTCAGCATACTTGCAAATGGTAATTAAAAACCTGTAACGTTTTCATAGTCTTTCAACGCAAAGTTGTGTGTATGAAGTCTAAAATATAACATTAATGTGTCGATATTTGCAGGTCTACAGTGGAAAAGGCACAACGAGGAACTGAAGAAAATAGCCGATTCTTTCAGGATCGTATATAGGCAGATATAGACATAGGGGGTTTGGGTTAGCTTACTTGAGGGGCTTAATAGCTTTTTGTGTTTTATAAAAGCGTTCAAGGTGTTGCAATAAGCTTATTTGTAAGAGATAGCTCATAGCTTAATTTGTCCATGAAAACAGATAGCTCATAGGGTGTGGTTAGTGCATAAGTGATTTACCGCAATTCACATGTGATTTTACCTCAAATCACATGTGATTTACCGCAAATCACATGTGATTTTACCTCATTATTTTTTTAAATAGATTTTCTTAATTGTTATAGGATGTTACTTTAAGTAATAATTACGTGAATCACAAGTGATTTGGCATGATTATCACATACTTTCGTTTAATTTCTTAATATTTGTAACATTTGTTTAACAAATTTGTAACTATAACAAAACACATGTGATTTTACCTCAAATCACATGTGATTTACCGCAAATCACATGTGATTTTACCTCATTATTTTTTTAAATAGATTTTCTTAATTGTTATAGGATGTTACTTTAAGTAATAATTATGTGAATCACAAGTGATTTGGCATGATTATCACATACTTTCGTTTAATTTCTTAATATTTGTAACATTTGTTTAACAAATTTGTAACTATAACAAAACAACTAATTATAAAGTGAAATTTAAAATTCAACTAAGGATTTTATTCAAATATGAATTCATAGATCACGATTTTATCTGAAGCAAAAATCAACATCTTAGTAAAACCGAGTTAACAATCCAAAAATATTTAATATGAAATCAAACATAAAAAGTATTTATAAAGTAAAAATAAAGTTATCATTTCATTCATCGCTATTAGCTTTGACCTAGCGGGCAAGTGTTTTGGTACGCGTATTAGCTTTTACTCCACATTCTCTTCATCGTATCTTGATATGCTACCACTAGTGTAGGTTGCTTGTAGAATGTTGTCATAAACGACTCCAGGAGCCAAATGTACGATTCGGTGATTTCACTTTTAAGCATTCCCACAACAATGTCACACTCTTTCCATCATAATCTATTGCAGTGAATGGAACAGATACCATATTGTACCTAAAAGCATATAGAAACACATGGCCTTTGTGAGCAAATGTATACGTAATAAACAAACATCATATGTGCTAAATCACATGTGATTTGTTCTAAATCACGCGTGATTTAGCCTATACAACTTGTGATTTAGACTAAACCACGTGTGATTTATCACAAATCACCTGTGATTTAGGCTAACCCACATGTGATTTCTACTTAATTATAAAAGTCAAACAGTCTAAACTTACTTGTTAGTTCAGAAAGTTCCATCAAAGGAAATGATGTCTCCAAAATTTTCATAGTTGCATTGCATTTCATTACATTTGATTTCATGTAGAATCACATGTGATTTCATGGTGAATCACATGTGATTTAATGCATAATCACATGTGATTTACTTCTACTTTTTGGTTCAATAACATGTATTATGATACTTACATGTTCAAATCATATGTGATTCGTGACACTTGAGGTTCAAGTGTAAAACAAATCAATTACTCCTTTATAAATATAAACAGAATCACATGACATGTTCCCATATATATCTTTTTAAAATCTGAACTCGTTCAACATTTTTAGAGTTTGTACTATCGATAGCAATTACATGAAGTATGGAACTGATAACAATAAGATGGGTGCTTACCTCTCATATGAAATACCCGTTATTACTGACAACTACAGAATCATATGTGATTTTGCTTCAGAATCATATGTGATTTTGCTTCAGAATCATATGTGATTTTGCTTCAGAATCATATGTGATTATCACTTACGCATTTCATCAAACACATGGTGTGCTTCTGGATCATCAACAACTTCATCCATAACCTGGATTTCAGAATTCACTATATGAATTTCAGCATTCACAACTGCAACATCAACTAAATCTGCTTCGTTTAACTGATAATCGTCCATTTTTTAACAGCTTATTTTCCTAAGAAACTAATTTAATAACCAATCCCAAACACCCTCATAATACTTATAAGAATAGAACAATTCTGAGGGTGTTTCAGAATGCTTACTTTTTCTACTTAAAGATACTCCTAAGCATTTCAAAGATAGTATTTGAAAAAGTTCAATGAAATAAGCAGCTTCCTTCTTATAGATTAACAATTTTACATATTTTAAACTTCAACCCATGAAAAAAATAACCACATCTAGTTGTATTTTAACATGAAGTAAAGAAACCTGCTTCTTCATTGAAGAAAATTCATTAAGTTTTGCCCAAATTCAAAAATGATAATTTTATGCAAGTCTTTATCAACACATCAAATTCAACCATTTTCAGATCAATGGAGGACGGTGGATCAACGTCAGATGCGGAAAAGCATATTGATGGCGGCTCGACGGCAGACTGACGATGGCTCAACGGTGGATTAGCGGCTGATCGACCATGATGTGGAGGATCGACGAAGATGACGGTTTATGGTGGTTTATGTGTCATTTTTTTGTGTGTATTTTGATGATTTTGTGTGTTTTTATCTGGGTTTTTTGTGTTATTGATGAGAGAGAAAATGAGCTGGAATGAGATAATGTTTACATTTTTGCCGTTGCTTTGTAATTGCGTGGATGATCAGAGCCATTGGATGAAAGTAGAATGAAGGGTCAGGATTCGCTGGTTTGTTCTTTAAAGAATGTAGGTTTGCTGTGGATCTCACCTCTACACTAATATACATATGAGTTATTACAAGTTGGTTATTAGTTTGTTTTTAACCATTACTTTTTGTCCTACTTTGCATAATATCCTATATTCGCTATCTAAGTCTTTTTCGTCTAAGGATAAGTTATCATCACTATAATACTCGGTTTCGGAACTTACCTCATGGGATGCCTTAGCCATGAGACACTTCTCTTCTCTTGTTGTCTCTTTCTCATCGTTCTCACTATCCCTCCATGCTCCTCCTATGAACGCTTTATAATTTTGACTTCTTGATAATTTTGGACATTCGCCAATGAGATGGTTTGGATCTCCACATTTGAAGCACTTCCTTTCGCTTTTCCCATTCTTGTCGTCCTTGATTCTATGCGATGTTTTTCTTTCTTCAAATGGTTGTCTAACATGTCTT
Source organism: Artemisia annua (assembly GCA_014162995.1). Classification (NCBI taxonomy): domain Eukaryota; kingdom Viridiplantae; phylum Streptophyta; class Magnoliopsida; order Asterales; family Asteraceae; genus Artemisia; species Artemisia annua. Next base: position 16,472 of record LBNU01004063.1, on the reverse strand, counting down.
CCTCGTTTTTTGAAGAATTTCTTGAAGTCTCTAACGGCCATAGCGTATTCTTCATCATCACTTTCGGATGTTGAGTATTCTTCATCACTTAAGTCCTTCTTAGCTTTCAATGCAATTGACTTGCTTTGCTCTCTTTTTCCTTTAACCATTTCGGAATCTTTCTTTATTATCACTTCATGCACTTTCAAGTTTCCAATTAGCTCGTCAAGTGGTAGAGTTGATAGATTCTTCGATTCTTCAATAGCCGTCACCTTAGCGCGCCACTTCGGATGGAGAGCCCTAAGAAATTTCCTTACAAAATTCTTGCTAGAAAAATTCTCATCAAGTGCTTTTAAACTTGTGATGATTGTGTTAAATCTAGCAAAAGCATTATCTATCGATTCCTCTTCCGGAATCGTGAATTGTTCATATTGTTGTACAAGAAGATCTATTTTGTTATCTTTGACTTGACTATTACCTTGGTGAGTGATTAATAAAGAATTCCAAATTTCTTTTGCGGTATTACACATAAAAATTCTTTCATATTCTTTGCGTGGTAACGCATTATAAATAACCATTTTAGCCTCATTATTTTTAGAAAGTTTCTTTTTCAAATCATCGCTTTGTTTTTCATAAGAAACAAGTTCATCCTTTTTAGTTTCCGAATTATATTGTAAAGGAAGAAAATCACCATTAGTAATAACATGCCAAAGATCTAGATCCTTTGATTTCACATAAGTTTCGAATCGATTTTTCCAATATAAAAATCCATCACTTTCAAATAGTGGTGGTCTTTGCATAGATTGCCCTTCTAAATATTTTTCCGATTCCATAGATCGATTCAAGTTTTAAAATACAATATATTTTAAAAATCTTGTTTGACGTGGCTCTTGATACCAATTGTGGAAAACTAGAAGGGGGGGTTGAATAGTTTTACGTCCGTTTTAAAATTTATGAAAACAAGTTTGTTTTAAAAACTTCGATTCTAGTTTATGTGAATTCAAGACTTGCACTATATGAACAAATATATATTACTAACTAACTAAGCTACTATAGTATAAGTAAATAAGTAATGAATGAGAAGAGTTAGAAAGATCAAACCACAACACAAGGATTTATAGTGGTTCGGCTACAAGGACACCTTCCTTGTTCCTACTCCACTCCCCGAGTCACCTACTCGAGAGTTTTCTTCACTATGTCAACAAACTCCCTTGTGGCGGAGAAACCTTACACAACTTTCGCTTACACCGGCTTAACGACACAAAGCTAGATGTCGGGTTCTAATTCTAGCTAGAACCAATCTCACAACACAACACAACTTCTTCACAACTTGAGCACACCACGACTTCGTCACAACTTCACACCACTACACTACTTCTTCTTCTCCCTACACAACTTCTACTTCTCTCTACACTACTTATTACAAGCACAACACAACTATACAAATAATGTACACAATATACACAACTACACTACAATACTTCTTGAGCTTTGTTTGTTGAAGGAGTATTCTTCTTTTGCACTTTGAATGAGGATGGATGTGAAGGGATTGAATCACTTGAAACAAGGATTAGTAATCTAATGATCAAAGGGTTTTGGAGGATGTTTAGAGAGATTTGAGATCTGAAATTTTCGTGCAAAAGGTGAGGAAAAATACCAGATTTAAGGTGGTATTTATAGGGAAAAATTCTGACAAAATCTGACACAGGAGCGTGGCCGGTCCCCTTAATTCATGGCCGGTCCCCTTAAAATTAAGGGGACCGCCCCTTATAATTAAGGGGGCCGCCCAGCTGTAACGGCCAGATTTTCTTGTCTTTAGTGGGGAAAGTTTATTTGGTGAAAAACTAACTGATTTTGGTTAAAAATTTGAATTCATATATTTAGTATGATTAAAACATTTTTCTTTATTACCAAAATTGTTTTTCAAAAATATATAATATGTTTATATTATTAAATAAACTTTGTAGTAATTAATTAAATACCCCTTTGATCATGAGATGTATTAAGCACTTGTTTATTCATATCTTAAGTGATTAAGTTGGATATAATGATATAAACTAGCTTAATACTTGTTTACGTAGTAATCTTACGTTTAATGATTTTACATTTTGTGATCATCAAAATGTAGAGATATCAAAAAATATAAATAACGTTTTTATGCATTATTTATGTCAACAAAGCCCTTTGGTCGCTCTCTTCTCTAGTTGATTGCATACCAGCACCATCAATTTTTTTTATTTACTTATTATTATTATTATTAATCTCTCTTTCTATTCAGTTACACAATTTTCGACTGTTGCTTATCATAGCATTTAGTACTATTTCGTCATTTTTATCTTTCTCTTAATCTACAACAACTTTTATCGTGGCATGATACAAGGGTGAAGGGTATAGTTTTTCTTTTCATGAAAAGAATATAACTAATGATTCTAGTATTCTTCCATTGTTGATAAATGCATACACACATTGAGAGAACAACTTGGTTATTTTCTCTCATGTTACTGGTAATTATGAGAATTATATTAAGCGTTTGTGTACGTATTCTTGCTAAATGTAGCATATATTCTTGGTTGATGAATGGTTGCAGTATTATATCTTTTGCCTATACTTACAACTCACCATTTCCATTTAAAATTTAGCAAGATATAAAAATAATGTTCGAAAGAGAACAGCAGGGCTAAAATGTGTAGAGATCCGAGATCTTTTTTAGTTGCATTGATATATGCATAAAATGTTCCACAAAGCGTAAGCCCAGATTTACATTTCTCACACTAAACTAGCAAAAATAGAAGATCTCTACCAAAATGAGAACCTAGTCTGGTTAGAAGGTTTAAGCTAGTCTTGTATTTGAAGTAAGAAACAACAAAGGAACATGTGCTTAATCTCATTTGCAAGAACAAAATAGTTACTAATGAAGGGTATGCGGCTTCACACCTATGCCCATACATAGCACAACATTTTCGTTCATCAACTATACGACGCATAAATACATGAGTTTTCATGAAAAAAGTGCATATTCGTTCTAAGTGGGTTGGTTATGACAAACACTTAGTTTGATGCTCAAAACAGTAACCCGCATCACATAGTATTTGTTTCATTTACTAGTTTTTCGGTTTAATTAGAGCATTCCGTGGTGGTCACTATGATTATTAGAGCGCAATGTACCCGTACATCATAGCCTCATAGGCAAAGCTTTGGTACGTATGCCTTTTAACGACCATACCCCTATCTGTGTTGTAGGTTATAGTGTTATCACCATGGCGCTTGTTATCCATATTTTTTGTTTTTCAAATCATTTGTACCTGTGTTAGTATTTGTTATTTTGTTGGTACCAGTGCACATATAACTCCCATGTTATTTTGATAACAACTTTTAATGATGAGTTATAAGGTTGTGTTATAAGAGTAAAAGTTAACGTGACGGGCATATAACATATTATAAGTATGAACCGCTTTATGCTCTTAGGCTACTCACGATGGTTAATAAACCCATCATCTCTACATCAACATCACATCAACACCACATCAACATTCAACATTCAACACACCACAAAACCCACCTCCTTTTACTTGGTTCACCACCAGACTAAAAATATCAAAATATCTCACTATATACAAGCATACACCACAAAGCTCACACACAAAAAAAAAATAAAAAAATAAAACAAAAAATCTTAGGAAATTGTTCGGTGATCTGCGAACCATTGCAAAAAGCATCCCTTGGCGCGCGAAAATTGTTGGGTTCTAAGGTGATGGCGCGTGGTGAGTGAAGGTGGTGGTGATCCTTCACCTATCATAATGACCAGGCTTACAATATCACTAGTGTCACATAATTGTCAAACCACCATATATTCGTCCCTTTATTATCACTTTTACCTCACAAAGATAACTACACCCATGAAGGGGAAACAACATTTTGCTTAGGTGTCAAGAAAGCAAATACGTTCCCATTTCGAGTGATAATTCTGGTAGTTATATAAAGTTTATTCAAAGTTTGGTATCAATACATACTATGATCTAATCAGATGACTCCGCAGTGACATATATAAGCTAAGTAAGAAAAAATCAAGAAAGAAATTAAGCTCAGTTACTGTATTACTAATATTATTTTGTTTTAGTCTCAAAATAAAGTGTCTAATTAATATGTTGTTTTATTTTGTCTTAAACAAGTTTTACTTTCAAATTATTACTAATTATAACATAGTTTCTTTGTTTTGGTTCATTTAATATATTGTTGTCTTTTTAAATTTTTTAAACATATTTAAAAGGGAACATTTATAAAATCACGAGGCATTCAGACCCATGCGTTGCACCATTTTTTTCCCCGATAAACTATTGAACTCTTGCTTATATCTTAAACTTAAAATTTTTAATTTGTTACGGAGTATTATAATTTACAAATGGGTTCAAAATCCTATCACCGCTACAACATACGAATTCAACCCAATTATCAAACCAACTCAAATATCAAAACATGAAATGCACTTCGGCCTACTAATTCTCAGACGATACATGAAATTCGGAGAACACTTTTATTTTTGAACGGCGGATATTATTAAAAAGAAACTAGCAAGGAGCTAGAAACAATTACAAGCTAATGAGATTTGGGATATAAGATTTGGCTAACAAAATTCTTATACCAAAGTTGTAAAACTTGGCCAAATTAATACTTTCTATCATGTTACTCCCTTTTGAACTTTAGCTTAATATAACACACTAAAAACAAATTCATCCTTAAATGAACTCTAGCCCAAACTGTGTGTAGGTGTTGGGTCAATATTTTACACAAATATTCCCCACAAGTAGTTGAACATAAAATAGCTAAATCACTCACTGAACAAAATAGTAAATTGCTATTTCAGTGAGTAACAATAACCTTTAACACAAACAAGTCACTGAGTGAACAGTCACTCAGTGAGTTACCTTCAGGATGTTCAGACCGAGTCTAAAAAGAAAGACTCAATCATTCAGTGAGGCGGTACTCAGTGAATGATCCCTGAGCCAAAGAAGAAGGTAATGGAGTCAGTGAGTGATGACAATAACTCACTGACTCCCTGAAACTGTCTTTACAATATACTGATAAATATAGGTGGTAACTTCCAAAAGGAGAAGTCAAACCAAGTACAAGTAATTGCCAAAGATGTTGGAATATCTGCTATGACACTTCAAAAGGATGTTTGTTCTATTCCAAAAGAAGATGAGGAAGGGGACCACTAAGAAGTGGATGACAACTCATCATCACATGGTGGCTTTGTACCTTTTACCTATATATATATCTAGTTTGTAACAGGGATAGTTGTGAATTCTAAACAAACAAAAATACTTTGTATTAGTTGATAGGATCCCCCTCTCATTGAATCTCAAGCTTAGCTTGGATCAATGAGAGTTTATTGTCATTCTAACGGGGATAATATATCGAAATTATCCCCGTAAAGAAGCTGAAGATGTTATCATGTAGTCATATGTATATTGAGTAATCTTGTAACTTTTTTTCTTCATTATGAATGAATTTGTTCTTTATTTTCATCAAGATTTGCTCAATTTCCATGGACCAACAAGTGGTATCAGAGCGGGTGGATCAGTTCTGATCTAGATCCGTTCATAGGACTACTAATAGCATTTGAAGCATGTCAAAATTCATGTGTAAAATATTCAAAAACTGCTACTGCTGTTGCATTTTTTGAGGGGGAGATACACACTGAACTTTGACAAGAATGACAAAACAAAACACACCCCACACCACTTAAACCTTATCCTCATCACACAAACCCAAAAATATCATACACCCCACCACACAATATCCTATCAAAACCACACTCGATCAACAAACACACAAAAAAAATCAAAACCCATAAAAACAACACAAAAAATCTACCTACAACAGTCTCGATATGAAACCCAGCTTCAAAAAAATAAGACACAACAATACCAAAATAAAAACTCATATTTGTTGAAAACATCCTAAACCAAAACCCTCGATCTAATCAAATACACCAAAACACACAACAAACCCGGATCTGTTATCACAATTACAAAACAAGAAAAACCCAGACGTGAGGTTGTAACAGTCAGGAGCTGAGATGGAGAATAGATTTGAGTCAGATTTGTAGTATAAGTGTTAAAAGATTAAATTTGAATTGGATTTGATGGGTTTCAGAAAAATATGGGTCGGTTGATGATGTCGATTTAATGGTGGCGGGTCTGGACTAAAAGTTGTGTTTGGGATTTTTATGTGTTAAATGACTAGGTCTTAATCGGATTGGATGGGTGCTTGATGATTCAGGGTCAGCTAATTGTGAATCGGGTGTGTAATAATAATCAAGTAGAGATGAATAATGGGATTTGCGACTCAGGAAGTCATAAAGAATCAGTGGCTATCACAGCCGTGAGTAGAACACAGTGTGGTTATGACCTGGGTATAACTCACGCCAACTGATGGTGTCTATCTTACTGTAGCAGCGGAAGAGTGGTGGAAAATTAGCTGTTGAAAATAGGGATAGGGTTTGTGGTGGGTAATGGTTGTTTTAAGCCGTGTGGGTTAAACCTTACTCGGAGGGAGTGAAAAACTCGATGAGACTGAAAAATGATGGTAAAGGGTATGACAGGATGGAATGTCCTCGTTGAAGAGTACTAACCCAAGACCATGTAGTGGTGTCCCTGATAAGTTCAGGAAGTGGGTTAAAAGAGTATGGATAGGGTAGGGAATTACGGGTCAGTTGAGCCCATGGTTACTATATCAGGGAGTTGGGATGTATGATTCAGTGAGTAGTGATTGAAGATGGGTGATTAACCGAGTAAGAGTTAATCAGGGACTGAAATATGTTTCAGTATGTTTTGGTGTTTGAGAAACTTATGGGTAAATAAACTCAGGGAGTTTGTAGGATTAAAGAAGGGGTGAAATCAAGGAATATTTCTCACCTTATATTCAGTTCACTGAAACCGAGAGTCTATAAAACCTCTCACCCTGAACCCACTTTCTAAACCTGGTCACTAAACCTGTCATAAACTCAGGTCACTGAACCCCTTACCCCTTAACCTAAACCTGGTCACTCCACTCATTGTACCAGGTCACTGAACTCCAAACTGAAGCTATCAAACATGAACCTACTCACTCAACCTTTAGTTACAGAACCCTCACTCACTGAACCGTCACTTAAGCCCCTGAACCCTCACTCACTGAACGGGTAACAGAACCCAACAACTGAACCATCACCCTCTCATTTACTACCTGATCCACCTAGGCTATTTGTATGTTCAAATAGGGGGAGACTGTTGGGTCAATATTTTACACAAATATTCCCCACAAGTATTTGAACATAAAATAGTCAAATCACTCACTGAATAAAATAGTAAATTGCTATTTCAGTGAGCAACAATAACCTTTAACACAAACAAGTCACTGAGTGAACAGTCACTCAGTGAGTTACCTTTAGGATGTTCAGACCGAGTCTAAAAAGAAAGACTCAATCATTCAGTGAGGCGGTACTCATTGAATGATCCCTGAGCCAAAGAAGAAGGTAATGGAGTCAGTGAGTGATGACAATAACTCACTGACTCCCTGAAACTGTCTCTACAACATACTGATAAATATAGGTGGTAACTTCCAAAAGGAGAAGTCAAACAAAGTACAAGTAATTTCCAAAGATGTTGGAATATCTGCTGTGACACTTCAAAAGGATGTTTGTTCTATTCCAAAAGAAGATGAGGAAGGGGACCACTAAGAAGTGGATGACAACTCATCATCACATGGTGGCTTATATATATAAGAAGCGAGAAACGATAGGTTTCACAACTTATCGGAAGTAGATGAAAGCGAGACACGATAAAAAGATTGTCTTCAGAAGTCTTATAGTTTGAATATTCTATCTTCATGAATCCAAACTCAGTTGAATATCAGGATTGTTAATTAGGATGATAAGATAAAACTATGTATGTGTATATATATATATATATATATATATATATATATATATATATATATATATATATATATATATATATATATATATATATATATATATATATATATATATATATATATATATATATATATATATATATATATATATAGGGTGAGGTTCTTTTCAGAACCAAATAAATTGCGAGAACTGCGAGAACCATCATCAACCAATCAGATTTTTTTGGATCTTTATTTTTATTATTTAATTCAAAAGGGTATAATAGTAAACTTACATTTTTATTTTCTTTTAATTTTTTTAATAAAAACGTCTTTTGTTTCCTAAATTTTAGGATTTTTTTTTAATAAATATTCTTTTCCACCAGGCATGATTTGATTTTAAAAGGTATGTGTGCATATGTGCACTGCTTGTACAAATTATATATTCATAAATATATGTATTTTAAGAAGTAAACATTAACACTAATATTTCTGACAACAAAAAAGTAAATAATGTTTAATATTATAAGCAATTCAAGTCATTTATAAATATACACGTGACTGTAACGTGTTGTGAATAAAATTTATAAGTCAAATACATATACAACTAAATATAAACGCTGGAATGCTTTGATAAAAAAGACGAAATTCGGCTTTTGTTATGGATATATGAACGTTGGAACGTCGTCAACAACACCAACTTCGACTTCGGTTATGCATAGGCGTGATGTCTTCAATTCTACTCGTTGCGAATTTATACAGATGCACTTGTATATACGTATCTGAGTTCGTTGATGTGCACTTGTATCTTATGCATGCACTTGTATTTATTAGTACATCTTTATCTTTATTATGATGAACTTCGTGCTAGAATGGATGTACTGGTTCAAAACACATGTGCATTCTTCATATTGGTCATTGTCCTCACCTTGAGAAAATATGTTGAGGACCTGAAACTACTAAAACGTTCACTCCAAAGTCTAAGTTTCTTGTAAACACCTGCAATTTACACACAATCAATTAGAACTTTGTAAAGAGGTTCAAACACATTTACTAATTAACCAACATTGATGTTGTAGTATGTGTATTTGAGTTTAAATATCTAAAGTACCTGATTAAAAGCAAAATACTTAAAACAAAACAGGACACTAATTTATTTTCTATCTACTATAGCAAACATAAGAAAAACACATGTGCATATACATGATCTTGTGGTTCATTGTCTCCATCTCACAGTTAGCCCATTGAGAAAAGCATAATTTTTTTGAAAATAACATACCCCTTAATCAGACAACACCAGTGTCTTGTACAACCTTAAAACAAAACAACACACTCATTTTTTTGAAAATAACACAATACACAAGTGCACCCCTTAAATATTCTTGACTTCTTTGAGAAATTAGTACAACATTAAAACACAAACACAATTGCACCCTTAAATCAAAACTAAAAACAAAACATCCTTATATTATAACTAAAAACATATATGCACTTTCAATGTATCCCCCCTAAAAACACATATGCATACCCCTTGAAACACATATAGACTATTACAACACACATGCACACTTACTTTCAATTAGGAAACGAGTATATAAATATGTTAAATAACTACCTAGATGGGCTTTGGTTAAAAAATTTTGCTGTATCAAAAGATCATAACATATGTATACCACACACAATTTTTTGTTTACATTATGATAAATAGAAACATTAATAAAATATTATTATATAAAAGAAAATAAGACCTGGGTATAAACTCCTTGAACAAAATAATGGCTGAAAGTGGCTTCATCTTCAGGAAACTCCATCCAAAGGGGACGAGCACTGGGCTCCGGTTACATTTCAAATTGGGTGTGATTATAATCCAGATGGTTAATGATTAATTGTTGTGGGGTGTGATTATAATTAGTCATTAAACACAAATTGATGCGTCAATACGCAGATTACAACAAAATAATAACACCACAAACAGTATCACGATCATAGTCAATAACATGTATTTCAAAATAGGTAATTTGAATCTGACGAAGATGAGAAATTCACGCCATCATTTTATTTTCGGAGTCTTCTTTCAATTGAAGAGATTGACGATATGTGTTGTTTTCGGGTTTCTTTTCAAT
>LBNU01004062.1:29935-44426 GCA_014162995.1 Artemisia annua | reverse complement strand
TGGACTTGCCACGTTGGATTGCTGTGATTGGTGGAATATGGAAGATGAAATCTTGTGCTGCTATTGTATTGGATTATTTGCTGATGTGGTGGATTATGATTTTTGTGCTTCCTCTCTGTGTGGGGTCTACTTATGGATGAAAATTTAACGTTTGAAAAAGAGGTAGAAAATAAAATGTAGGTAAAGAAAATAAAGTTATACGGGTAATAGATAGCAAATGGGTAACGGACGTTATTTCCTCTCTAGGTTATTTGAGGAGGGTGAGTCATTTTTTATTGAGATGTACGCTGTTTTATTAGATTAATCTCATGACCGTTTCTGGCCTTTCTCTGGCACCTCCAAATATACACACCTACTGAAATTTGAACTCTTGTCTTCTTGTTTGAGAATCAAGGTTGGTGGTGGTTAGGGTAATAGATAAAAATAAATCAAAAATCACACATTAGGGGTATATTTGGCGCAATGGGGTAGGGCTGGAGCTGATGCTGAGGCTGGAGTTGGGGCTAAGGCTGGGGCTGAGGCTTATATTATGAGCCGAAAGATGAATCTTATATTTCTATAAAGCTGTTTGGCGAATTAGTTGGAGCTGAAGCTTATTAATGTAAAATCACATAAAAATACATCAAATTAATTTCACATACATTTCCAGCTTTTTTTTATGATAATTCATTATATTTTTAAGAGTATTTAAGTAATTTAACTAGTCATGAGCCTTTATAAGCCCCTTTTTATGGGCTTGGGCTTATGGAGGCTTATGACTTATTTTATAAGCTATAAGCCTGAGTGATAAAATAGACTTATTTTATAAGTCGACTTATATTAAAAGCCCAAGCCCCTATAAGCCCCCATAAGCCCTTCGCCATACATAGCCTAGATATCTAAGATGTGATATCTAAGATGATATTGATGTCATAAATGATGTGAAAGTAATTGAACTTCATTTCTAAAAAATGTATATTTTTATTTTTGATATAAAACTTTTTCGCACAACATAATGTAACAGTAACTATAACGTATAATATGCATCCCCGGACCACAAAGAGTCCGGAGTTCATACAACAAAAGGCTGAAAGAAACATCTCACATATCCGGATATCTGTAGACTAGCCGTAAGTTCGAATATTCNAGCCGGGGTAATGGGAGCGGGCTTAGCCTTAGGTGCAGGCTTCTTCTTTTGGAAAAGTGCCACTGTCTTAAATGTAACAGGGCTAGAAACCGAAGAAGCAGGCGTCCTAGCCGCGAACTTAAGTGGGTTGCCTAGCATTTCCGACACGCCTAGAGATGTCGATGCAGCTAAAGAAGCCATTATTTTTTTTGGTGCTGGCCAAAAATGTTGTTAGATAAAATGTTTGTGTTGTGTTGGTATGAGATGAGAAAAATCTGAAGTATGAGGTGCTTGCTAAATGGAAGTTTTGGTGGATGTGGACTTGCCACGTTGGATTGCTGTGATTGGTGGAATATGGAAGATGAAATCTTGTGCTGCTATTGTATTGGATTATTTGCTGATGTGGTGGATTATGATTTTTGTGCTTCCTCTCTGTGTGGGGTCTACTTATGGATGAAAATTTAACGTTTGAAAAAGAGGTAGAAAATAAAATGTAGGTAAAGAAAATAAAGTTATACGGGTAATAGATAGCAAATGGGTAACGGACGTTATTTCCTCTCTAGGTTATTTGAGGAGGGTGAGTCATTTTTTATTGAGATGTACGCTGTTTTATTAGATTAATCTCATGACCGTTTCTGGCCTTTCTCTGGCACCTCCAAATATACACACCTACTGAAATTTGAACTCTTGTCTTCTTGTTTGAGAATCAAGGTTGGTGGTGGTTAGGGTAATAGATAAAAATAAATCAAAAATCACACATTAGGGGTATATTTGGCGCAATGGGGTAGGGCTGGAGCTGATGCTGAGGCTGGAGTTGGGGCTAAGGCTGGGGCTGAGGCTTATATTATGAGCCGAAAGATGAATCTTATATTTCTATAAAGCTGTTTGGCGAATTAGTTGGAGCTGAAGCTTATTAATGTAAAATCACATAAAAATACATCAAATTAATTTCACATACATTTCCAGCTTTTTTTTATGATAATTCATTATATTTTTAAGAGTATTTAAGTAATTTAACTAGTCATGAGCCTTTATAAGCCCCTTTTTATGGGCTTGGGCTTATGGAGGCTTATGACTTATTTTATAAGCTATAAGCCTGAGTGATAAAATAGACTTATTTTATAAGTCGACTTATATTAAAAGCCCAAGCCCCTATAAGCCCCCATAAGCCCTTCGCCATACATAGCCTAGATATCTAAGATGTGATATCTAAGATGATATTGATGTCATAAATGATGTGAAAGTAATTGAACTTCATTTCTAAAAAATGTATATTTTTATTTTTGATATAAAACTTTTTCGCACAACATAATGTAACAGTAACTATAACGTATAATATGCATCCCCGGACCACAAAGAGTCCGGAGTTCATACAACAAAAGGCTGAAAGAAACATCTCACATATCCGGATATCTGTAGACTAGCCGTAAGTTCGAATATTCGAAGATTGGCTATAAATCCAACCGGGAGTCGGACAAAGTTGGTTAACTACGGACTGCCTCGAGACTTAGGGTGTGTTTCATTTGTTAGTTTGAACAAGATTTATATTTGATATTGGTTTGAAATAAAATGAGAAGATAGAAAAAATGATAGATTTATATAGGGGTATTAGTCGGGTTGATTCGTTCGGTCCAGGTCAATTCGGGTTGGCTTGGTCGGGTCCGGGTCAACTCGGGTTGAGGATAAAAAAACATCCCGAACTCAACCCTATTTAGAACTCGTGTTAGTCGTGTTTAGGTCAAATCGGGTTCGGGCCAACCCGAATATAAATAAAATGGTTTAAAAAATTGCTTACTTCAATATGTTTACATTGTAAAAGTGTTAGTTGAGTCGGGTTAGTCGGATTCAAGTCAATTCAGGTCGAGTCAATTCGGGTTGAGGCTAAGAAAAACATACCCAAATCCAACTTTATTTAAAACTCGGGTTAGTCGGGTTGATCCGAATAAAATTATTAACCCGAGTAACCCGACCCAAACATGCTTAATCGGGTTCGGGTCAGGTCAGGTCAGCCTTTTTGACACCCCTAGATCTATTGGATTCAAGTGAGACCTACATACATCACAATTTTCAAGTACTTGTTGACCTTCCTCAGTGTGAGTGAGGTCGTCCACTTGGACTGGTCTGAGGTGGTTATGGGTTATTTCAGAAACTGGAGGTTGTAGGGGTTGTTCACTAGACATGTTAGGTTTAAACTTTTGTGAAAATGCTTTTCTTTTTAGGTGAGAAAATGAGTAAAAATAGGTGAAAGTATGTGACTATTTCGTAATATGTCCCTACGGATGGCGTGCACATACGCACGGACAACTGTCACCCAACAGTTAGGAAACGGTACCTAACGCGTGACAGTAGAAAACATACATAACATGCTTGCCCCATGTTCTGGCCGTATGTTTTCTACTGTCACGCGTTAGGTACCGTTTCCTAAGTGTTGGGTGACAGTTGTCCGTGCGTATGTGCACGCGGCCTAAGAGGTCTTCCTAGGCCATGTATGGTCGGGGGATGTTTGTGTACTGATTGGGCTCATCCAGGTATTAATAAAGGGCCCAACTTTGACGTGCATTCATTGAACTTGGGCCACTAACATCTATATGTTATCAATATGCTTTAAACTTATTACTAGTTCTTTAAAATGTTTAAATCGACGGACAAACCCTAAATTTATACACTCGTAGGTGTCAATTGACCCTTTCTTAAGAACCTACCTCAAGCAATTTCTTACTAATCAAAAAAGTTGAAATCAAACCCATGACATATTTCTTTAAAAACTCTTCCTTTTCCGGCTCCACACGAACATTTAGGCTAGAGAATAGGCTCGAAAGTTAAGTTTTTTGTTGGACCCTTGCAATTCAAAAAGTTAAATACACGATGGTAATACTTCCAAAAATATTTACAGTATAACATATTTTTCTTTCTTTTTTCCTTTTCACATTTTTTTCACACACCAGTAATTAATACATGTAACCTTATGAAAAAAACCTTCCCGCTAAAAAATAGCAACATTCTAAAAGAGCTCAAGCTCATCCTCCTGTTAAGGCAATCATACCTTTGCCATTGTCGTCTACACTATTGCCAATACTTGCTTTCATCCACGGTTCACCACTAATATCTCGAATTTCGTTCAAACCCTTCTCGATTTCGTACCAAAAGAATGACCCAAATCCAAACCATGCTCACTCAAACTGGAAAGGAATTGAAGCCTCTGCGTACTAAATATGAACTTGACATGAGTGCAAAAGGATGTTTTCCAACAAAATGATCGTATAAGCATTACTTGTATGCACATATTTTTTTTTAGAGAAGACATCAATTTTATTAAACAACAAAACAAAAAGAGCACGGAGAAAACATACAACAGGAACAAACAAGCTACACCATGAGGAAGGGAAGCTCAGGCGCAAAAACTAGCTTTAAAGAAAAAAAAAAGAGAGAGAGAAAGGACCCCTACTTGTATGCACATATAAATAGCAAATTATCATATGCTGAAGGCAAAGTTTAGTAACCAAATTGTTTTCTATGATGCAATTTGATTTGCCCTGAACAGTCAACTAAAACTGACCAAGGATTTGGTCAACTCTAGTCAAGCAATCCAGGGCACAATGCTAAACCAAGGAGTATAGAATATCCCCGGGTCGTTTAAATCCCGACGAGGAGTGAATTGTATCGAAAACTGTTTTGAGATCAAATGATTTATGAAACGATGATGGGAAAGTGAGATTGATTGGAATTAAACTACGAAATTATGAATGAAAATGATAAACAAACACTACGAACGATTACTAGAAATCTAGAAACGTTTACAAATCTAAAAATGTACGTTACGTTTAATTAAAACGTCTGTGTACGAAAATAAAAGTGAAAATAGAAATCTACAAACACCTAGATGATGAAAAATATATTTTTACAATCTAAATGATAAAAGAAAATTTTAAGAAAAAGAAAAATATTTTTTAGACTTTTTAATTAATTAATATTAATTAATTACTAATTACTAATTAAACTAAGTTAAATTAAAATAAATACTAAACTAATTTATAAAATTATGAAAGTATTTTCTAAAATTACCTAACAATTACAGAAGTCCTAAAAAATTACAAAAAGTTCCTAAAAGTAATAAAAAACTATTTTAGAAATTAATTATCTAATTATTAATTAAAAACTAGTTAAACTAATTTAATTATTATAAATAGAAGATGAACAGTAGAAATTCTAAGAAAATTACTGAAAACTCTAAAAATTATTTAGAACCTAGGAAAAATATAAAAAGAAGCTACTGTTTAACAAAATTTAACAAAACTATTTAATTAACTAGTTTTAACTAATTACTAATTTAATTATTATTAATTCTAAGAAATACTAGATGAAAAGTGAAAATTCTAAGAAAATTTCTACAATTACTTTAAAATACTAGGAATCTGGAAAAATTATAAAAACAGGTACTTACTTAATAAAAATTTAAAAAGAAAAAAAAAATAAATAAAAATAACTTCTATTAAATAGAAGCTATCACTAAATTTAAATTTGATGATTTTTGATTTTTCTTTTTACAAAACTGTTAAGACTCTAAAAATGGAAAAATTTTGCAAAAACAAACTTCCTAGAACTCACAAATGAGCTCTGTGTGAGCTTTTTCTCACCACAGTTTAAACAAGTTAAGCCAAAAAGTTATTTTAAACTTGAAAAGCTAAACAATAAGCTACAAATTGAGACAAAGCTGAAAACAAGATCAACATAGATGAAAGGTGCTCAAATTAAGCTAAAACCAAGGAAAAAGCACACTGATATAATCTATAGAACAAAATAAGCAAACCACCAAGATTGAAAACCAAACAGGCCTTGAGGCACTTTGCAGGCCCAGTTTGTGCTTATCAAATAAGCTCAAAATCCCAATTTAAGCCTGGAACTAGCAAGCCACCCCAATGAGCTTTTCAAAAAGCTTAAGGCCTCAGGTTGAATCTCATTAATAAGCTCAACAAGAGCTTATGAAAGTGAGCTGATGACTCACTGAAACAGTGTGTCTCAGTTTGGTGGATCAACTTATAAGGTAAAAATAAGCATGAGAATGAGCACTAAAGTAACAACAAAGCATAAGCACAAGGAGTTGGTATGGTGGGGTTCCCAAATATCCCAAATAATAATTAGCACCCCACAGCTTCACTAAGAACTAAAAATATGATAGCTTAGGGTGAAAAGGGTTCAAAGAGCCTGTGTGACAGGGGGATTAAGTTCAGTAAAAAAAACCACCAACATAAAAGCGGTATCTAATAAGTCAGTTTAATACAAAGCAAAAAATAATAAAATAAAAATATTTACAATTGAAGATAGCAACCTAAATAATCTAATCCTAAAAGCACAAGGCTTAAATCCTAAAATTTAAACCCTACACTAAATGCAAAACTAGTTAAATTCAAAATGCACCAAAAGGGAAATTTTGACTTATCAAAAGAACAATGAAATGTTGCTTTATTGAACTTAAATCCTAAACCTAGTGAAATTGGTAATGTTATAATTATGCTATTTATGGAACTATTTTAAGCTAAATGAGCGTACTTATGCAATGAAATGTATTGAGAACAAAAACTTGGCATTCCTAACAGTTAGAGTGAAAGTATTGAGAGTTCCAAGGAGATTTTGACTTCACTGCAAATAGAGGTCTGATTTTTTATGACTTGATGAAATCTATTATGACCTATAGTTGGACTTGTTACATATGACAATCAACAAGAAAAAACAGGGCTAGAAACTCAGCTAGCAATCTAATCGATACAAACACCCTTTTTCATTCCAGATGTTTAAGAACTTTTGTAAGCTTATATTTCTTCACATGATTAAGCTATGAAATCTCAAAATAAGCTCATTAACCACTTTATATGAACTGATTTAAGACACAGTTTACTCCCCAAATATGACAGCAAACAAATGCAGCTTAACCACAAAGCAATTGTGGCAATATGAATTAAGTCAGAAATAGTGAAAAGGAGGATTAAGCCAAGCAATGATCATTACATTGACAGTAAATCAAACTCAATATTACATCAACTAAGTTTCATAGACATCTAGAGAAGCACAATATAAGCAGTTAAAGCTATGCTAAAGTACTTTGCAAAAGCATGAATATATGACTTTTTACTAACATGCCCTGTGCTCAGATATCTTGGTAGCCCAAGACAATTTCACTTACACAATCCTATGCCTCCCCATATTTGGAGCTCCTGAACCAAAGAACCCATCGACTCTCAATCTATCCTGCTCCATTATTCTCTTCTTTCTTATTCTGTTTTTATCTTCTTTCCTAATTTTTTTTAGATATTTTCTTGTATTTTGTATGGTTCTACTTGTAAACAGGTTAAAATGATTTATTAAGCCTTATAAAAGTTAAATAACAATACTAAAAATGTATGTTTCCAAAGAAACTATGAGATTGACTATTTTCAACAACAACTGGGTATAACAAAACGAAATTGGACTAAATATTCTGGTTGAACCTTAATTCAAAAATGAGACTTGAATTTAAATAACTGGAAAACATAAGTCTGAAATTCAATTTTTTTAAAAGCTGAATATCTATCCTGATTTTTTAAAGTTAAAATTATATACTGGAAAATACAAACTAAGATTAAGCCTACGACATAAATAATAATAAAAAAAACTGCTCCCTACCCTCCGTCCCTTTCTTTCTTCTTATAGGCACCCACTTAGTGGGTTTCACTGAGCTTCTCTAATCTAAACCCCACTTTCCATTTTGGACCGTTTGATGAGTCAAAATTAATCTCATCCTTAAGCACTTTTTGGCCCAAAAAGTCATAAGGGCAGTTAAGGGTAGCTTGGAGAGAATTGAGGCTAATTAATGCATTTTGGATGTAGCTGGGGTTGGGGGAACATGGTGAGGTGAAAGTGAGGTGGAGGCATGGAGGTTGAGGGAGAGTACAGTGCACGTGGGAGGGGGAAGAAGGAGATAATCGTTTGACCGTTTGGTTTGACTGGGTGATTATAAACGTGGGGTTATTGTTTTTGTTATTTGTGTTTTGGGCTGGGGTGTGAATTGGGCCACAGGACATGTTAAATGGCTTGGGTTGGGTAGAGTTTAGGGTTGGACTTGGTTTTGGGTTAAATAAGAATGGGGTGTTTGTTTGTAACTTTCATTAGCCCAAGGACCAAATGTGTAGAAACTGAAAATTATAGGGACTAAATCTGCCAATTTCCAATTTTGCTTCAAGGACCAATATTGCCAATCTTAGAAAACCCAAGGACCATAAATTCCATTTTTGCATTTTAAAAATCCCAAGGACCATTTTTGTAAATTTTCCAAAGTTCAGGGACCTGTTTTGCCAATTGCCCAAAAATTCATTCAAGGACCATTTTTGATAACTTAAAACATTTCAAGGACCTTAAATGATAAAACTCCACATTTTAACACTCCAGGGACTATTTTTGCCAATCTTTGAAAGTTGGGGGACTGAAACTGCCAATTCTGCAAACTTTTCTCGTTTTTCATTTGTTTTTAAACATTTTGCATTTGAGACACATAAAACACGATCCTTGGATATTTTCATCATTTTGATGTGATTTTGCGTGTTTTCAGATGTTTTGCGTTTCAGAATTGACCAAAAATGATGAGTGTTTGAGCACTCATCACAATTATATTAATGCGAATTATATAAAGAGAAGTAAAAATAACACATAACCTCAAAAAGTAAATCAATACTCATCATGTTTTTGTTGGAGAATATACATTAATAATACCCACAAAAACTTAATTGATGAATCATAATATCATATAAAAACACTTTGCCATAAAAATAGTAGAAAATGGTACATCAAGCGTTATTATTATTATTATTTTTATTATTTTTTATTTTTTATTTTTGCTATTAGAAAATATTGCAAACACGTATACTTTAAAATGCCGAAGTTGACATAAACGTTGTTTTATTAAAATAGCATAAGCTATTAGGTGAGTCATAGCCCCTCTTTTATCTACTTTGAACTCTTTGGGGGAGATACATGCTCGTTTTACTTACATATTTGTACTCGTTTATCTTAAACATTTTACTCGAATTGATGAAACACTCTATTTGTTTATTTAAAACATATTACATGCTACGAACTAGAACACAAGTATTTTTGTATGCTAAACTAATTGTTATTGCCTAAGTACTTGCTTTTGCCAAAAGCCCCTCATATCATGAACCATTAATCACCTGCGGGTGAACGCGAATTTAGTGAATAGATTTATTGAAAGACGGTGACCCATTTGAAGTTAGCCTGGGATGGTAACCAAATGCACTATATTCGAATTTACTAGGAATATGGCAAGCTCCTACTACGAGGGCATTATCACTTACATCACTTTGTGATGTAGGTGATTTATATCAATTATGATATCACACGATGTTAAGGTTTGCGTGTAATGAGCTTAGGGCAATAATTATTTTCACCCATAATTGTATTTATTGCAATTATTCTATCTAATTGGAAAACTTGAATTCAAACGATTTTTATACAAACACTATGGATTCACTCAACTATTGACCCGAGTAGGGTNATCACTTTGTGATGTAGGTGATTTATATCAATTATGATATCACACGATGTTAAGGTTTGCGTGTAATGAGCTTAGGGCAATAATTATTTTCACCCATAATTGTATTTATTGCAATTATTCTATCTAATTGGAAAACTTGTATTCAAACGATTTTTATACAAACACTATGGATTCACTCAACTATTGACCCGAGTAGGGTAAACAAACGAACTATGGGTGTATAACAATGCAACCCACTATTTATTTTATTATCTCACAAACTCGAAACTCTTTCAATCAACTGTTTTACTTATAAACTCAATGAACTCACCAACCTTTGTGTTGACACTTTTTAGCATGTATTCTCAGGTGATAACTTACTTTTGGAAGTGCTCGGCAAACGGCATGGCATGGTCATAGATGACCCTGATATCATTTGGGACTGCTTAAATCCTCTTATGGGCCTGTATTTCTGCACTATTTTGAAAAATGTAAACAAATTACTTTTGACTATGACATTTCTTCTAAACGTTTGAGGTAAAAACGGTTCTTTATACTTTGTGTTGTGACGTTAATTGAGTAGCACCCCAGTAACATTATCTTCCGCTGCAAACCATTTTGGGGGTGTTACATCTTGACCAAGTGAGCTGAAGAAAGATTGTAAACCACCAGAGCCCGGACTAAACTTCTATAAGCCTTTCCTCCTTATAATAATTCACATCATCTTCTTGCTCAAGTGTTGTAGGAGACGAGATTAGCGGGATTGCTTAGACAACAAACCCGCCTGGTAACAAATCAGCTTCGGGTAGTTGGGTTGCTGCAGGGTTCTCCAATTAACCTAAAATTCCATTAAAAATTTCAAAANATATAACATTTCCAATAAGTTTCTTGAAAAAACATAAAACCAAATAAGATTGAGGTAAAGCTAAATTCATAAACAGGGTTTGGAACCTAATCGAACAAAAAAACATACCAATAATTAACTTTTGGAGTAAAACTAGTAAATAAACCGTACACACAAATGCTTAGCGTGTTTTAGCTTATCCAGGCCTGTTGCCCACTTTTGATTTAGCTCGACGCGAAACTCGGGACCTACTATTGATTTTGCCTTGTTGCCCACTTTATCCAATTCTGTTATGGAAACCTAGAATGAAGTCCAATACTCAAAGTTAGAAACAAAACATATGATGACATTTTAAAGACTGTCTATTTAGAATTTAATTTTTGTACCTTTAGCAAGTTGTCTTCGATGAACGCGGTATTGAAGCAAGCATAGAAGAGACGACTCACAATATTCCTTTCATAGAATGTGACACATAAGTCTCCAGTAACCTGTCGAACCATCGAATAATGTTAGTGATTTAATAAAAAAAACTCAAATTTGAGCAATGGGCGATCTTTCATCACTGCACGTTTACTGTAAGTTTACCTTGATCCTTTTATCGAAATAGAAATAATAGGAGAAATTTTCATCAGATCCTTCTATTTCTGAGTTGTGCCCCCCATGATCTTCCTCGAGGAATGAGTAACAGCATCCAAGATTCCATTACAATTAATTGGAACCATCTCGTCGAGCTTTTTTGGCTTCCCCCACCCGAAATCCATGTCATATAATCTGAGCTTTGGTGTTCCAGACACCAATGTCATTGTTGTTGGCATTCCTATAGACACCAATTCAATGAAAGATTCCTTGACGTCTTTTAGGATTTCATCCTTATAATCAGTCAAGGTCTAGGTAAAGTAAGTGCTTACCTGTTATGCATAGTTAGGTCAAATTTGAGTGAGCTTTACCCTCCATTGCATTGTAAGATTGTAAAAAGCCAAAAGAGAAAAAAAAAAAAAAAAAAAAAAAAAAAAAAGGCAACGTCAATCCATCTACAACTAAACAGAGGTTGATTTGGGTTATAATATTTTCCTATAAGGTCAAAAAGTAACACTTTAGAACGTGAATAAGGTAATGAAGTTTGTAGCAAAGCGATAGTGTGGGGTCATTAAAACTTACCAGCATGTCACCTAGCAGAATTTTAAAAGACTGACTTCTGGCATGGTTTCTGTCTTTAGCCTTGATAGCTCATTCTAATATGCTTCCGTATTGTGACACTGATCATAACAATCACAAAAATAAGTCGGTTCATGTAACATCCATACATACATTTTCAAGTTCGAATTGAATACATGGACATGTTAATTGTCTAAGGTATTAACCTACAATAATGAAGGTCTCTTTAACAATAACCCCTGTAATTCATGATAGAATTATTAACATAGTCACAATAGATATAAATTATTAAAAAAAAATACTTAATAAAAATCTTTAGCCAGCTTTAATAAAAACCTTCGTTCACCTGAAAACCTAATACCAAAAACTAATCCTAAAAACATTCTTCCACACAAAAACACAAATACAATTCTACGATACTAAATTCACATACAACATAACATATAAACAAAACAAAAACATCAAAACAACCACATTTTTATATTCCTAGTTCCTAATGTAACTGTAAACTCAAATAAGGCAGCCTAGTGTTTGAGTCCCTAATCCTGAGCCTATATATACTCGCCCAATGTGGGTCCTTAATCATGAATTTCATACAGCTATTTCGCGCAAGATCCGAGCAACTACTGAACATGGACTGGTTACTACATAATATTAGCATTTAAACGTGTTCAACCCAATCATTACACCATACAATCCTATATGTATCTGATACTTATCCAACTATTAAACAACTTTAAGTGATCACAGACTTATCGATAATAACACCGAATTACACCTCAAAAGCATATTTGTTTAATAAGTACATTGAATTCAGTGATTTACTCACCAAAAATTCCAAAAATTACATTGTGTCCACCACGAGCCTGCCCTCCAAATAGAACGACCCCAATCTTTAGACTTGCCTCGGGTAAGTGAACTCCAGCCTTCAAGGAAGCTGATGGCTACATGAGCAACTTGGGAAAGAACTTAGCAATCTCGGTTGCATTGTTACATTTAAAACATTCAAGTTAATAGGAATACATAAAGTGACATATACTACGATACAAATGATCTTAAACTATAGTGTGTAGATAATTACATACTTTTAAAAGTTAAATACATTTTAAAATTTTGATTTTATCAGAATTCAATTTATCTTCAACATCAAATCTGTTTAATGAATCCAAGGTTATGTCGTTTAACCGCCTTTATAAGAGCTTTGTTCATATTTTGGAACTGAAATGTATTGGATAGTCTTTTATGCAATCCATTGATTCCTACGAAAATACCTTTTTGACTTGTTAACCAGCAAACCAAACCAGTTTATTTTAGTCTCCTCAGCCTACTACAATCTGAGCCTTGCAACCAAGTCGTCAACATATCAAGGTATAATTAATTTGCTTGTTCATTTAATCACCAACTAAAATGACCAAAAAATTATAAAAATTCATTAATTTCCACAAACGTAAGCGTCGTAAAACTTCTACCCAAGGAGACAAATTCTTATCGTTAACTTACGCATGCTAAAACACAATTGACAATATTACAAAAGTATGACGTATTTTCAAAAAGAAAATCTACCCAATAATCAAGAAACCTAACTAATCTAAACACTAAAAACAAAATCTATTTGTATTACAACTAACCACATGATCTTAACACGTGCAATAATTAGAACCATTCAACATCCGGAAAAAGAAAACACAATTCTACGTGTTCATAAGAACTGTAATTATCCGTAATCCTCGAGTACCTCCTATCAAGCTTCTTATGCGAATGTACGATTCTTGAAATCCACAATTATCTAGTATTCCATATCTAGGTAACGACAATTTATGCAAAATTCCATGTATAACAATAACGCACATAGAAAACCTACATCCACCACTGCTAGTAAATATACATCACCTATCACCGTACCACATCTTATTTATATTGGCAAAACATTAATACAACAATCCCTACAATCTATAACCTAAACTCCTTAATTCTCTATCATCTTATTTATATCGGCAGTTCATTAAAACCGCAATCCCTAAAATCTCTAACCTAAACTCCTAAATTATCCATCATCTTATTTATATCAGCGAAATATTAAAACTACGATGCCTAGATTCTCCAACCTAAACTCCTTAATTATCCATCATCACTGTATCACACTTTAAACATCAAAATTACAATCCCTAAAATCTCTAAACTAAACTCCTTAATTCTCCATGTTCTCGATATTATTAAGGGCATGCTTGGTAGGTGGTTAGGGGGGGGGGTGAGGAATGAGAAAGATAATGAAAAAAGATGCTTGATAGAGTATATGCAATGATCTATTACCCAATAGTGGGTAATGGGCCATTACCCAATAAATTAGGAGGGGGGATGCTTTTCTTTCCCTTTCCCTACCATTATCATTGTTTTTCCCTTTCCCTTTCCCGAATTTAAACCAAGCACACCCTAAAAAAACATATAATCCTAATCAACTTTAAAACAATCACATCACACAGATCCATGTAATTATCAATAAAAATCAAAACTTTATAAAAACAATTACCTTAAACTAAATATAATCTTGATAAACTAACAAAAGGGTATTATTGGTATCAATCAAAAAGAAAAAAAAAATCAGCCATCTGTAGTTAAGTTTGATTTTCTGAAAATCGAAAAAATTAGTAAACCAATCCATTTAGGTTTTCAATGATTGAATCCAAAGCATTATATTATTAAAATGGCAAAAATAAATTCGATAATTTGAAAGAAAAAAATTGTACCATAATACCTGAATTTGTGAGAATCGGTGGTCAACTGTTGTTCTAGTTGATTTAATATTTTTCGGGTACGAATGATGAATAGTGGAAGCTGTATTATATATATATATATATATATATATATA
>LBNU01004062.1:16243-29788 GCA_014162995.1 Artemisia annua | reverse complement strand
ATATATATATATATATATATATATATATATATATATATATATATATATATATATATATATATATATATATATATATATATATATATATATATATTTAAGAGGCTGAGAAGAATGCGAGGTTTAGCTTGCTTATCAGAAGGTGGCGCCACTTTTTTTGGAGAAGCTGAGAAGAACGAGAAAAAGTGTCGAGGTGACACCACTTTTTTCATGGCACCACCTTATGACACCACACTATTCAAGTCCAAGGAGTCAAGGACAAACACAAGCACTTTCATTACAAAAAATCATGCTCTTGGCCATGCTACATTAAATGGCTATCAAACTTTATATTTTTGTAATTTTTCTAAATTTCTTTACAACAAGTAGCTTAAAATATTTTGGGTTATTCTAACTTGTGTCCTGGAGGCACAAGTTAAGCACACAAAAAGTACTGATGGACCAACAAAAAGTACAAAAGAAAAAGAAAAAAAAAGGTTTTTATTTAAAAAGTGACAAGGACCCACAGAAAAAGACACAAGAACCCATAAAAAGTACACATTTTTGGGTGCTTAACTTGTGCCCCATTACACAAGTTAGAAAAACCAAATATTTTATAAAGCTCCTATTATCCATAACGTATTTTACCAAATACTCTTCCATAAAATCCCTATAAACATCAAAAGTGTATAGAACAATGAAGGTGATTGGGACATTCATGTTTTTAATTGGAACACTTAACTTTATAAACAGTTAAAGTGCACTGTATAAATATGTAATAATAGAGCAAGTGTCTCAATCAAAAGTGTGAGTGGGCAAATCAATTCCCATAAAACAAGATTTCGAGCCAAAAGCAATGTTTTGAAACCCGGGTCGACCCGCCCACGTTAACCGGTTGAACTAGTTCCGGGGAAAAAAAAGGTACAAAAAAACGGGTTAACCAGTTNTTGACCTGGTTGAAAAAAAATAGTTCTTTTTACTAGAAAACCGGGTTGACTCAGCTGTCGAACTGGTGATCCGGTGATTCGACGGGATCAATTAAAAATCTCATTTCCAAAACATTGGCCAAAAGCCCAAAGTACTTATGATTGTTATGACTTATGAGCAAACTTAAAGTACGCCAGGAACAAACACTATAAAAAATAAGGACGAAACTGAAAAGCAAGCCATATGGAAAGGACTAAACAAAAAGCAGGAGACGATTATAAAACAACAAACCCTAACCCTATTGCAGTCGCCGTATTTCTTTCGATGGTCTCACCATCAAAAAAAATGGCCGCATATGAAGTTCCTCACCGAATAAATCTGAATATCTCATACTAGATGTCACGTTTGCAAGCAGGTATACCCATCAGTCTGTTTTACTATTATGCTGTTTTTTATGTCCAGTATTTTTGATATAATTTATGTTGCTTTTAGCGTTTTTAAATTAAGTTTTAAGTTACTAGATCTTTTATGAACTTTTTTTCTTAGATAAATCTTTTGAGATAGTGACACTGAGGTCAAAAGTTATATAGATCTGCTAACATTATGCATTTACTTGAAAGTTTGTATGTTAACTTTTGCTTAAAAGATATTTTATTGTTACTATTTACATGGGTATCTTATGTGTTCTAATTTTGGTATTTTTTTGTTTACAGTTGCTTTGCCTCCTTATTCCTTTCAAAGGACTCATAGGAGGATATCGAAATGAGGACGGCAGTGGTGATAACATGACCACAGTTATCAAATCAGAATATAAAATTTATTTTTATATCTTTAGTTTGCTGTAGTTAAAATGAGATCATCATGTATTTTAGTTTTTAACTAATTTGGTTATGCCATAGCTCTTGATGTCACGGTGTATGACTTTTCGTCATTGATTACGAAGGATTATGAAAGTAGTCTAGCCCACTTGCAACATCAATGCATATCTTGAGTCATTAGTTCACACATGAGACTTGTGCTTCCAAAAACTTAGTGTTGCACTTGTCTCACGTGAGAATCCAATGACTCGAGATAGTCATTGGTGTTGCAGGTGGACTAGCTTACTATCATAATCCTTTTGTAGTCACAACTTATAGTCATACAAAGTGATATAAAAAGCTCTTACATACCTTGTTGGATTAAAATTGTCATAACCGAGGATCTTCCAATCTGTTAAAACGTGTAATGTTATCCCTGTTGCAAGTCTTTTGTAACATGCTTATGTAATGTCAATGCTATGTATGTTACATTTTGTTATGTACTCAAAATATTTGTTGGTTTGAACTTTTTGATGAATGAATTATTAATGTGTCTATTTCCTTTTAAGTGGTTTGTGATTTTGCAAAATATCATGTATTTTTATGTTATGTTGTTAAATTGGCGTTTGTGATGTTAAATCGGCTTTTGTTATTGTTTAGTGAGCTACAGAATCATACTGGTGGCATATTAGAGTATGGTCATAATCGCTAACAATTGAGATAGCATGCTTTCTTTACCAACGAACTAGTTAAAACCCGTATACTTCAACCTTTCCCTTTCAGTTATATTTTCTAACATTCATTTATATCAAAGTTTTGTTAAGAAAAAGTTATATTAAGTGCAGCCTTTTCCATCTTTAGTAGAGAGATGATGATTAGTAATAACTAATAAGGTGCAGATGCATTAACAAACTACTTATCACATGTAGGGCTGAGCACATCCTGCCCGAGCACCGATTCCGATCCTGAATCCGACGAACCCGACGGCCCGTTTCAGATCCCGACTAGTAATCGGATCGGTACTCGGTTTGCAATTCCGGCGACTTCGGTATCGGGTCGGGACGGTATCGGGTCGGGACGAGCAAAAAAACGACAAAAGACAAGCAAATACCGACCGATACCGACTATCCGATACCGATACCGACTATCCGATACCCTATCGGATCGGGATTCGGTTTCAGATTCCGGCCATAATCGGTATCGGGCTTCGTCGGGCCGGGTCGGGTTCCGGCCCGATGCACACCCCTAATCACATGTCCTGTTCGCAGTTGGAAAAAAAAAAAAAAAAATCTGCAAACTTTCCCTTTCAGTTATATTTTCTAACATTCATTTANAAAAAAAAAAAAAAAAAAAAAAAAAAAAAAAAAAAAAAAAAAAAAAAAAAAAAAAAATCTGCAAATGGAGCGTAAATGGACTTAATGAAAACAAATACAGTATCAGATATTACGACACCCATCCAAACAGACACTAAACAAATTTTGAGTAGCATTGAAGAGAAACTATTTCACAACTTTTAAAACATTTTGTTTTAGCATTTCATCAGCAAACTAGTAGAAAAAGTCACGTGGATCCATCAATGTGAATATATCGAGTATTCTTAGCGTTCCTCAAAACGCATCTTCCACGCAATCAGCAGCTAATCTACTTACACATAACATAATCTGAGTAACAACACTACAACAACATTGCCTATCATAAATACACATGTTACAAAATTTACAAAAGGACATTCTAAAACTTATTTAATAACGACCACCTGAAATGACAAATGAAAACCATATTCACAAATCACAATCACCATATTTCATTATCATCTAAATATAGTGATTGAATTTACCCTCATAAACAAAGTTTAGGTCTTTCATCAAGTAGTTGATGTTGAAAAAAAAAAAAAAAAAAAAGACTAAATGTGCTAACTTTTGTAGAAGTGCGTACTTTAATCCTTCATGATGCTCGTCCCGTGAAACGACATTGAATTCTGTAAAAGGGTCATAGGGATGGGGAATCGAAAGAAATTTTTGAATTTTAATCTTTTCAAGGCACCTCACAATGGTTAAAACATATAATTCTTTTAACATTGTTAAAAAACGTGATTAACCACAATTTTGTCCAAATAACTTGATTGATCGCTATTTTAGATGAACTTAGTCTTGTAAAAAGTTAAAAAGCTAAGAATCCGTGTAAGTTAGCTAAGCAAGTCTTGTTACTGAATAAGTATATTCTTTTTATCCGGAAACAAGAAGTGGTAAGATAACGTAATACCTATCTCAATATGTTTGATGTGTATTCATGGATGTATATAAGACATCAACATATCATTCCTCAACCTATGTGGGACTATATGCTTTTCATGACAAAGAACAAATAATGTATATGTAAGCCTCGACATCAAATGTTAGAAGCACCCAAACACCCTTTTCCCCTTGTTCAGAGCTTTGACCAGTGGTAGTAGGATGGTAGATGCAACAGTAACAATTAATAAACATGTCCATTTATTGTAACAGCAGCAACTAGTAGGTGCTACTCATCCTTTTATAAACATAGTTTTCCTACTTATTCTTTCTAACCCACTTTCATTTCAATATGCAAAAATTAAACCAATAATGGGCATATGGACTCCCAAATGCACGACTTCTTACTATGCAAACGATATCCATGAATTAGTAAAACTATAATTTTATTCTTTTCTATTCCTTATTCTACTTATGTGCCCCTGTGATGACTAAAAGTATGGTTAATGTATCCTTAAATTATACTGCATGCAATAGCTTATGGGTTTGTGAAATAAGTGAGTCTGTTATAGCCAATTTTACGCACTAGAACGGTACCCCCGCAATGCGGCGGCGGGTACCTGTGACTATATTTTGCGTTATTCGGTTACACATTTGGTTGTTTTTATGCTTTATAAGTAGAGATGGTAGAGATTGTTAAGCCAAATAATTTTAATTTGAACAACCAACCTGCTTCCTAACAAACTTCCTAACCAACCTGCTTCCTAACCAATTAATTTTGAAATCCTTCTATAATAAGCAAGTGAAAGTCTGAATTTTAAGCCTTTATAATTATAGAATAGTCCAAAATGCATTATATAGTAGCAGGGCCGTCCCATGAATTTATGATATTTTTGAGGGCCCTGTACGAAATTAAATAATTAGGCCTTTCGATAAGGAATGCTATATATAAAGTGTCACCATTTATATTAATTCAATTAGTTAGCTAAACGTGCTAAAATATTACTCATTTAAGATACTTTCTCATATAAATACTTTTTTCTTTGTGAAAAATATGTGTACACATACATATAATTATTAACGGGACAAATTTTGAGGCCCTTATAAATTTTGGGGCCCTGTGCGGTCGCTCACCTTGCACACCCTCAAAGCCGGCCCTGTATAGTAGTATAGATATAGATATAATTAAACATATTTGTAGTCATACTAACCATTTTTTTCTCTTCAGAATGACACATTTTGCTCGACCCATCCTGAAAAAACTAAAAAGGGAATCACCTTATTATACTTTTGCTCGACCGACGGCGAGTGTCAACCCACACATTCTGCAAGTGCTCTGAACTTACTGACTAATAAGTAAAACTTTTTATTTTTATATATTTTGATAATAGGACAAAACCAAGTCAATCAAATTAAAAGCACATCAAGTTTAACAAAACATCAAACTGGTCGAACAAAAGCTATCACTTATTAAACAAGTCTATCACAAGTCTAGCAGTCTATCAAGACCAAAATGAGAAAATAATTTTCTTTTTGGCCATGTTATGGACCATAACAAGGTATCTAACCAAATCGGGGAATTTATTAAGAAATTGAAATATTAGAAAGGAAAATACGTTTATTTACATTTACGCGTTTTACGTTTAACGAGATATTTTGTCCGCACATTAGAGCTAGTGAAAAACAAGTATGTATTTTGTTGCTTTCAAATCGAGGTTTCATGTGGATTATGTATAACGAGAACCCAATATTCATAACTAATTTCATGATGAGAAATATCCATGATAATAACATGAATAATAATGTGAATAGTAGCCATATTATTAAGTTATCTAAGCCATTATGAAAATTTTTAGATGAGAAGAACGAACCCACAAGCTTTTTTAGATGCAAAAATTTTTAGAAATTATGAAAATTTATTTAAAACGTTTTTTTAAAATGAAAAAATCTCAAAGTTTGTATAAGGTATCTAAGCCATTCTCGAAGAGACTGAATATACTTTTTATCTGCCTTTTCATGAATGGTTACATAACATAACACTTATAAGAGAACATTTGATACATGTTCAGTTTTGTATATAAAGGTGTCAATATATCATTACCTCGACTGATGTGGGATTATTTGCTTTCCATAAAAAAGAACAAGACATGACCCTTTTCCTTTGTTAGTAGCGGATGCAACAATGAACAATTATTAACAAACATGTCCGTTTTCTGTAGCTCATCTTTTAATAAACATAAAAATATTCCTAATAGTTACTTATTTCAAACCCAGTTTCATTTCAATTCGCAAAACTAAACTAACAACTGGCAATTTGACTCCCAAGTGCACGGCTTCTGACGATGCAAATGATATCCATGAATTATTAAAGGTATTAATTTTGTATTCTTTATTATTGCCTACCGATTTAAAAGACGATGTCCAAGTTAAATCTAAAGGTATTAATGTTTATAAATATTTTCAATGAGATCATGTATATAATAATATCTTTGATAATTCTAGAAGGAAAATACTAGATCCACCTAAGGTTTACAAAATTTCAGCCACTCGCTGACGTGGCAGAGTGCTGATTGGTTGGTTTTCTGTCACAAAACCAACCAATCAGCACTCTGCCACGTCAGCGAGTGGGTGAAATTTTGTAAAGGTGTAGCACACCTCATTCTAGAAAGCTTGATTAATGCCACTTTTATTCAGGGAAAAAAAGTAATTGTTTAATAAAAACTTACAATAACAGAATGATACAGTATATCTTTCTATTCAATAAAAAATTAAGAATTTGTGTTACGTTACCAAAGAGTCACCCACTAGCAAGATAAATAAACTTTTATTTGGCTTGCTGCAAGCAACTTTCTGATAGCGCAACACTCATCTCAACATGTTTGACAGATATCCATATATACGCTGCCAACGTATTATAACCTCAATCTATGTGGGACTATAATTTTTTTTCACCAAATGTTAAAAGCACTTGTTAGTAGCAGAGCAGATGCAACAAAAATGTCCATTTGTTGTAGCTGCTCGTCTTTTTATAAACGCAATAATAATTCTAGTAATTTTGTTAGACCCAGTTTCATTTCAATTCGAAAAGTTGACCCAATAATTGGCATTCGGTCTCCCAAGTGCACAGCTTCTGATGATGCAAATGATATCCATGAATTATTAAAGGTATTAATCTTGTATTCTTTCTTATTCATTGAACTTATTTTATATGCTTTTCATTGCCCATTTTGATTGAATGTTCGCTTTTGTGTGATTGCCTATAAGCTGTTATTGTTTTTATAATCATGGTTATAAAATACATTTGTTCTTGTTAAATGAGTTACTCGTGTGACTTAAACATATATATTACGGTAGGTGTTGTTTGTGAAAACCTGTACCACATCAGTATAAGGTAAAAGTGATGGCCCGGGCTACTAGTATCTTTCCACATTAGTTTTTAGTTGAACCGGAAGGGTATTTCAACAGCCAGTTGCTTTCCGAACAATTCAATGTGAGTTCAAATCAGTGTACCAGTGTTTATTTCCGAACAGAGGAATGTACAAATGCGTCTACATGCTCACATTATTGATTCAGATTGTATGTATTCGATTACGGTTGTTACCAGATATGCCTTTTATTTAGGGTATATTAACATGTATTATTTCGTATGATTAGCATACTAGTTCTCTTAGTGGCATGATTCAAATTGTCTATTTAATGTAGTTGCTTAGTGTATCAAACTCACTACGCCTCTCGTTAGGCATACACGAATATTATGCACGCCGCAGGTACCAGTGATAAAGGCTTCGATATGGAAAATGAGCTTTAAGAATCAAAGAAATGTCGACTCAAAGTAGAATATACGTATGCAGGGAACATGGGTTGACTTGGTCTATAAATGCAGCCGTTTCGTTCTTTATTAATGTACTTAGTTTGCAGCTAAGTACCTACAATCTATATGTGACATACTGGGACATGTCCCTAGTTAAATGAGGTTTATTTGGATAAACATACAGTTGTTCAAAACAACGTGAAAACTTACCAACAAATTCTACAATCATTTATATATTTTGTTACTACTGGCGTCCACCCTTGAGTGAATTTGTTGTGTATTTCTAATCCGGGTCTGCCGTAGTGTTGATAAATTTAAGTGCAGGCGGGCAACGGNGTTAAAAAAAAAAAAAAAAAAAGACTAAATGTGCTAACTTTTGTAGAAGTGCGTACTTTAATCCTTCATGATGCTCGTCCCGTGAAACGACATTGAATTCTGTAAAAGGGTCATAGGGATGGGGAATCGAAAGAAATTTTTGAATTTTAATCTTTTCAAGGCACCTCACAATGGTTAAAACATATAATTCTTTTAACATTGTTAAAAAACGTGATTAACCACAATTTTGTCCAAATAACTTGATTGATCGCTATTTTAGATGAACTTAGTCTTGTAAAAAGTTAAAAAGCTAAGAATCCGTGTAAGTTAGCTAAGCAAGTCTTGTTACTGAATAAGTATATTCTTTTTATTCGGAAACAAGAAGTGGTAAGATAACGTAATACCTATCTCAATATGTTTGATGTGTATTCATGGATGTATATAAGACATCAACATATCATTCCTCAACCTATGTGGGACTATATGCTTTTCATGACAAAGAACAAATAATGTATATGTAAGCCTCGACATCAAATGTTAGAAGCACCCAAACACCCTTTTCCCCTTGTTCAGAGCTTTGACTGGTGGTAGTAGGATGGTAGATGCAACAATAACAATTAACAAACATGTCCATTTATTGTAACAGCAGCAACTAGTAACTGCTACTCATCCTTTTATAAACATAATTTTTCCTACTTATTCTTTCAAACCCACTTTCATTTCAGTATGCAAAAATTAAACCAATAATGGGCATATGGACTCCCAAGTGCACGACTTCTTACGATTGCAAACGATATCCATGAATTAGTAAAAGTATAATTTTGTTCTTTTATATTCCTTATTCTACTTATGTGCCCTTGTTTTTATGAATACGTGTGATGACTAAAAGTATGATTAATTATTATTATTTTTTTATTTATTTTTTTAATCGTGGCTCAGAATGACACATTTTGCTCGACCCACCCTGAAAAAACTAAAAAGGGAATCACCTTATTATACTTTTGCTCGACCGACGGCGAGTGTCAACCCACACATTCTGCAAGTGCTCTGAACTTACCGACTAATAAGTAAAACTTTTTATTTTTATATATTTTGATAATAGGACAAAACCAAGTCAATCAAATTAAAAGTACATCAAGTTTAACAAAACATCAAACTGGTCGAACAAAAGCTATCACTTATTAAACAAGTCTATCACAAGTCTAGCAGTCTACCAAGACCAAAATGAGAAAATAATTTTCTTTTTGGCCATGTTGTCCAAACCGGTTAACCGAACCGAAACCGGATGTAACCGGAACCGAATAAGTTAGGATCGGTTTGGGTTTTTTCTACTCGACACCGGTTTGGAACCGAACCGGTTAACCGCCTCGACTGGTTATTGACCGCGTTGACTCAAACCGGTCACAGAAACCGGTTCGGGAAAAACCGGACCGGTTAACCGTTTTGTGCACCTCTACCTCGACTGATGTGGGATTATTTGCTTTCCATAAAAAAGAACAAGACATGACCCTTTTCCTTTGTTAGTAGCGGATGCAACAATAACAATTATTAACAAACATGCCCGTTTTCTGTAGCTCATCTTTTAATAAACATAATAATATTCCTAATAGTTATTTCAAACCCAGTTTCATTTCAATTCGCAAAACTAAACTAACAACTGGCAATTTGACTCCCAGGTGCACGGCTTCTGATGATGCAAATGATATCCATGAATTATTAAAGGTATTAATTTTGTATTCTTTATTATTGCCTACCGATTTAAAAGACGATGTATATAATAATATCTTTGATAATTCTAGAAAGCTTGATTAATGCCACTTTTATTCAGGGAAAAAAAGTAATTGTTTAATAAAAACTTACAATAACAGAATGATACAGTATATCTTTCTATTCAATAAAAAATTAAGAATTTGTGTTAAGTTACCAAAGAGTCACCCACTAGCAAGATAAATAAACTTTTATTTGGCTTGCTGCAAGCAACTTTCTGATAGCGCAACACTCATCTCAACATGTTTGACAGATATCCATATATACGCTGCCAACGTATTATAACCTCAATCTATGTGGGACTATAATTTTTTTTCACCAAATGTTAAAAGCACTTGTTAGTAGCAGAGCAGATGCAACAATAGCAATTATTAACAAAAATGTCCATTTGTTGTAGCTGCTCGTCTTTTTATAAACGCAATAATAATTCTAGTAATTTTGTTAGACCCAGTTTCATTTCAATTCGAAAAGTTAAACCAATAATAGGCATTCGGTCTCCCAAGTGCACAGCTTATGATGATGCAAATGATATCCATGAATTATTAAGGGTATTAATCTTGTATTCTTTCTTATTCATTGAACTTATTTTATATGCTTTTCATTGCCCATTTTGATTGAATGTTCGCTTTTGTGTGATTGCCTATAAGCTGTTATTGTTTGTATAATCATGGTTATAAAATATATTTGTTCTTGTTAAATGAGTTACTCGTGTGACTTAAACATATATATTACGGTAGGTGTTGTTTGTGAAAACCTGTACCACATCAGTATAAGGTAAAAGTGATGGCCCGGGCTACTAGTATCTTTCCACGTTAGTTTTTAGTTGAACCGGAAGGGTATTTCAACAGCCAGTTGCTTTCCGAACAATTCAATGTGAGTTCAAATCAGTGTACCAGTGTTTATTTCCGAACAGAGGAATGTACAAATGCGTCTACATGCTCACATTATTGATTCAGATTGTATGTATTCGATTACGGTTGTTACCAGATATGCCTTTTATTTAGGGTATATTAACATGTATTATTTCGTATGATTAGCATACTAGTTCTCTTAGTGGCATGATTCAAATTGTCTATTTAATGTAGTTGCTTAGTGTATCAAACTCACTACGCCTCTCGTTAGGCATACACGAATATTATGCACACCGCAGGTACCAGTGATAAAGGCTTCGATATGGAAAATGAGCTTTAAGAATCAAAGAAATGTCGACTCAAAGTAGAATATACGTATGCAGGGAACATGGGTTGACTTGGTCTATAAATGCAGCCGTTTCGTTCTTTATTAATGTACTTAGTTTGCAGCTAAGTACCTACAATCTATATGTGACATACTGGGACATGTCCCTAGTTAAATGAGGTTTATTTGGATAAACATACAGTTGTTCAAAACAACGTGAAAACTTACCAACAAATTCTACAATCATTTATATATTTTGTTACTACTGGCGTCCACCCTTGAGTGAATTTGTTGTGTATTTCTAATCCGGGTCTGCCGTAGTGTTGATAAATTTAAGTGCAGGCGGGCAACGGGGAGCCACACAGACACCTATTGTGGAAATACTCGTTGCTTGTAAAGTCTTGCAAGTTTCCACCTTGGGGAATCTGTCCACACAACCTATTATAACTCACATTCAAAAACTGGAAACTTAATCCAGTTAATGACTGTGGTAAGTTCCCAAAGATCTTATTATGATTCACATCTAGCGATGTCAAACTTGCAGGAAAAGCCACATCCGACATATTAAACTCGAAACTATTCCTCGAGAAATCAGCAATTTGAATAGTCTTGTTTGGTCCAAAAAACATGCTAATGTCCCTAGTGAGCTGGTTTCTAGAGAAATCGATCACAGTGAAATTTAAGTACCCTAGCGATTTAGGTATTGTTCCGGTAAGTTGGTTATGTGAAAGATAAAGATCAGGGGTAGATCCTTTGAATGAACCGAATGAATCTGGTATGACGCCAGTTAACTTGTTTCTATCCAAGTGTATGGCACCAAGGTTCGTTAAAGAAGCGAGTTCTGGCGGGATAGAGCCCGTGAGATCATTAAATGAAAGGTCTAGAAAATTTAGGTTTTTGAGTTGGCTAAGGAACGAAGGAACTGGCCCGGTTAAGTTGGTCCAACTTAACCGTAGCATAGTTAGGCGTGTGAGTTTAGTTATCGCGGATGGGATTGTTCCCGTGAGGTTTGTCAGTTTTCGGAGGACTAATGTTTGGAGGAATGGTAAATCACCAACAGCATTCGGGATTTGGCCCGAAATGTTGCCCTGGAATATGGTGAGAGCGATTATACGGCTAGTGTTTAAATCACATTCGACATTGTACCATTGGCAACAATCTAGTGTTTTTTGCCAAGAGGCTAAATGATAAGGGTTTCCAAAGGATTGTTTGATTTTGAAGAGGACTTTTTCATCATCTTTGTTGCAAACTTGCTTGGAGAGAGATAAGATGGGGAGAGTGAGTAAGATCAAGAGAGGGATTGTGAACAATGATTTCCTCATTTTTGTAGTTTGTTTGTGTGTGGTTTTGAATTGTGTTGGGATTGCTTCTTTATTTATGGATTTTGGAGAGGCAAAATAGATTACGCCTTCTTAATAATATAATTCTTTCAAATGGAACGTAGGTCAAGGTGTGAATTTACCTCCCACAGTTTGTTTTGGTAGGTTTAGTAATAATAAGCTGAAGAATTTTAGATGTGACTTAAGTATTAAAATGAAGAGTATAAAATTTCAAAACGATTTCGTTAACGTGAATATGAAACTCAAAACAAAACCTTATCCAGGTGATAACATTCGAAGTCAAATTAGTATGAACATAAACACATTACTGTACCCCGACTGCTTGACAGTTGGGCTTGGGAGCTAGTCAAACATAATACTGCGTAATAAGGGTAATTGCATATATATCATTACAAAGATTCATAATTCTATCTAAATGCTATAGGGGAAGAAATTGGTTCCCATGCCCAAATAAAAAATTAATTCAAACAATAAAAAAATGATTTACGAAGAAAACGAATTACTCCGTACTATTAAACAATTAGTTTCTAAATACTATTAGTAAAATAATAATACACCCTGAACTTCTTAATATTTACGACTTTTTTATATAACAATTTTTGTTTGCCAAATATCTGACAGATATATAGCGCTTTCTTGAATAAAAAAATACTGGCAAAAAAGGTGTCTCGATAACGAACAAAACAAGCTTAATATTGATATACTTTTGACGTACGTACGATTTTATAAAAAATGTTGAAGTTTAATATTTATATATATAGTTTTTAAATAAAAGAACTTTCAAAATGCACCATTAACCTATCAAATAACTTTAAAAATTATCCTAAATATTTTTTTTTAAACTATAAGAGTCAAAATTAGCCCCGCCACAACACACTGGTGCCCACACAACATTCATTCCAAAAAAGACGTCGTACGACAACCACAAATATAGCTTGACACAACATTTATTCCAAACAAATACAACAAGTATAGGCAAAAAACATACCACGATCTCACAACGAGAAGCCCCACCCAAACATTGTTCGTAAATTATTATCGCAAAAAATTTCTAAAAATTCCCGCTGCAACGCAGCGGGCGCCTTCCCACTTGTTACATATATATCCAAATAATAGACTTTTTTCTTTTTTTTTTTTCTTTTTTTTTTTTTTTTTTTTTCCCTCTTCTTCTTCTTCTTTTGGAAATGCAACAATTATATAAAATT
>LBNU01004062.1:0-13327 GCA_014162995.1 Artemisia annua | reverse complement strand
CATTTAATTATCTTTCTATAGACGGGCACTTTGATATACTTTCGACAAAAAAAAAAAAATCATTTTTTTCACGTTTTTTTTCGTGGCCGAAAATATCACATGTGATATTACATATCACAACATGTGATATGTAATATCACATGTGATATGTAATATCACATGTGATATTAGTGTAATATCATATGTGATTTTTTCGGCCACGAAAACAAACGTGAAAAAAACGAAAAAAAAAATTTGTCGAAAATATATCAAAGTGCCTATCTATAGAAAGATAATTAAATGTTCGTCGTCGGTATATTTTTTTTCGTTTAACGATTAACGGTTTGAAAGATATTAATATTTGAAAAAAACGATGAAAGTGGGTTTGATTAATCTCATCCATTAGATTAAATAAAGATGGAGGGAAGATGGAGGGTGAAAATTATTCCCTTTTGTCCTAAAATGATTTTAAATCTACATATAGAGTAAATAATACTCCACTGCATAGAAAAAATTACACGGATGGTCCTTGTGGTTTACACAGATTTCATGTTTAGTCCTTATTTCATTTTAATTACACAAGAGATCCCTATTTTTGAAAACTTGTCACACAGTTAGTCCCTAATTTGGATGGCCGTTAGTTTATCCGTTAAGTTATTTGCACCGTTAGTCCTCCGTTAATATTTTTTGCACCGTTAGTCCTCATTTTCTAACGGCCAAATAACTTAACAAATAAACTTACAGATAACTAACGGCCATCCAAATTAGGGACTAAATGTGTGACAAGTTTTCAAAAATAGGGATCTCTGATGTAATTAAAATGAAATAGGGACTAAACATGAAATCTGTGTAAACCACAAGGACCATCCGTGTAATTTTTTCCCACTGTATATAATAACTAGGTAGTAGGCATCATGAGAAAAAGTCAATGAGAACACGACAGGGACCGCTAATACCTTCACCAATAGATCCTACCCGACAGAGGTGATGGGTTACTTTCCCCTTCCCATCCCATCCCCTTTCATTCATTAAAAATTTGACTTGAGAACAGAGCGTAAGTAAATTAAGTATAAAATTGATTGGTTTCTAATCAAAAGTTATAAAGCTATCAGTCAAAGATTTTGTATTTATGTCTCATAAACGTGTGTGAGTTGTAGAAGTAAACAAAACGAATTTTGAAAGGAACAAAACGTAATTTTATGATTCGCATATATATCATATATAAGAGAGTTAATTATATAAATCGTCCTTGTGGTTTGTCGGGCTTTACGGGTTTACTCAATGTGCTTATTTTTCAGCATGTCATGTCCTTGTGGTTTTTGACCCGTTAAGGGTTTAGTCCTTTGACCAATAATTCTATTAATTGACCATTAACTTGAATGTTATTTTCGTCTTTTCATATATGTTTAGTATTATTTGAGTACGTTGCAAAAATCGTCCCTATGATTTGGTCGAATTGCATATTTCGTTCCTATGGTTGAAAATTAAGATCATCGTCATCAGCATAATAATAGCGGCAAATGATATCCCAAAATCAAAACCCCTATGGATTCTCATCTTGGCTAGAAGCCTTTTGAAGAATGACATTACCTTAATTGGGCCACTCATTTTTTTATTTTTACAAAACGCATAGTTAGTAAAATGATAAAAGATGAATGTATTATATAATGGTGATTGTGATGCATAGATATAAGTTATTAAATTTCTTATTAATTGACAAAAAAAAGTTGCAAGACATTAAAATTTAAAATTTAAAGATTCAGAAAAAAATATATAAAAATTAAAAATTGACCTTCTCCATTACTATGTTCTCATACGCAGGAATACCCCCGTTAGCCGGCTTTTGATACAACAACAACAACAACAATATCTAATCCCATTGGAGCGAGATATGAGAAATGTGGGATGTAGACAGTCACACCCCTACCGAGGGTGCTCGTCCTGAAAGACTTCCGGCAAGTGCTCGTGTGCAAGCGGACAAACAAAATGCAAGGTATGTGGAAAGAGATACAATGAAATAAATGGAACATACATGCGAGCAAAGACATAAACGCAAACAGACTAATAAACAAGGGAGTAAGCAAGCAAAAAAAAGGGAAACATAAACAATGAGAGCACACAAGATCAAATATCATCGGCAATGTATGAGAAGAAAAAAGAAAAACACACCAAACAAACAAGAGTACGCAGAAGAAATATAATAAAAACAAAAAATATGCATTAAAGCCAAAAAGCCATCTAAGTGAGACAAACATATAAGCATAAACAAACATTTAAAAGCCGAAAACGCATAAAAACAAGAAAACCTACCAAGAAGAACTCTAAAAGGTAAAAAAGGCCTACGCGCAAGCTACCATGCAACTCTACACATATGCATCTTACTCATCTACAATAATCCTAATTCTTCACGCATTTCTATCAAAAAAAATAAAAATAAATAAATAAATAAATAAATAAATAATGTTGATAAAAACATTAATATTATTTATATCCTAAACACAAGTGGTATATTAGTCATTTTCTGATTCTCATTTTGAGAGTTTTGAAGTAAATTCATTTTTTCTTTATGTGCATATAGAAAATAGAAATAGATTAAAATGAAATTAAGATATTATCTTTAACAATTTATTAAAACGTGATTAATCACATTGTTTTAGAACTTGATTAGAAATTGAACTTGATTTATCACACTTTTTTAGAACTTGATAAGAAATTGAACTTGATTTATCACACTTTTTTAGAACTTGACAAGAAACGGGTCTGCGCATCTTTCTTTCGACTGAAAAATTGCGCGTCTTTCTTTCGACTAAAAAATTTAAGAATTTGTGTAAGTTAGCGAAGAGTTATCAACAAGAGATAAACATTTTTATCTCTTTCACTCTAACTCCTCGATAACAGAACACTTACCTCAACACGTTCGACGTATATCCCGTATTGTATATAAGCTGCTAACATATTATTACCTCAACCTATGTGGGATTTTGTTCAAAAAAAAAAAATCTATGTGGGACTGTATATATAGATATTTTTAGCAGAGAAGATGCAACAATAACAATTAACAACAAAGATGTCCATTTGTTGTGGCTGCTCATCATTTTATAAACAGAATATTTCTAGTGATTTTCTTAAACCCAGTTTCATTTCAATACGGAAGATTAAACCAACAACTGGCAATTGGACTCCCAAGTGCACAGCCTCTGATGATACAAATGATATCCATGAGTTATTAAAGGTATTAATTAATGTTGTATTCTTTCTTATTCCTTATTCAACTTATGTTATATGCTTGCATAACCATGGTTGTAAATACATATTTGCTCTTGTGATATTAGTATAGGTGTTGTTTGTAATAGCCCGTCCCACATCGGTATGAGATACAACATTTGAGCCCCTTTAAGCTTTAAGTGTTGTGCTGCTAGTATCTTTCCTCCATGGTTTTTAGTCTATTGCTTTCGAGCTTTAGGGTGCGTTACAAAAGACTGATTTTCATATACCCCCTAGATGTGATGATTTAAAGATATCATATCAAAAAGGGTATAAGTATCCAATTAAGTGTAAATTTTGAAAGTAGAATCAAGACGGGATTGCTTACGTGTTTCTGCTTATGAGCTAGAAGCACGTTAGCAAGGGCGGTCCTATGAAGGGGCAGGGGAGGGTCCCGGCCCTCCCAAAATTTGCGGCACGTAAATATTATAGGTTTTAGGGGTAATTTAGTTTANAAAAAAAAAAAAAAAAAAAAAAAAAAAAAAAAAAAAAAAAATGGTCTAGTTCCGCCAACGTTAGCACTTCAAGATAAACACTTTAGGAAATCATTTTTGGATATGCTTATTTCATACTTATCTTCATTTCCTGAGGAGTAGAGAGATGAACATTTCGGGGGCCACATATCTCAAGCAAGCTCTTTGAAATAAGCAGGTCCAACGTTTTTCTTTTTACCCAAAGTAAGATGATTAGCAGAAACAGTTTGGATTGTCGATGTCCAAACTGCTTATATGCTTAAACATAAACAGATAAGCATAAACAATAAGCATTCTTGAATACCCTTTGGATTACAATAATT
This sequence comes from Artemisia annua, assembly GCA_014162995.1. Classification (NCBI taxonomy): domain Eukaryota; kingdom Viridiplantae; phylum Streptophyta; class Magnoliopsida; order Asterales; family Asteraceae; genus Artemisia; species Artemisia annua. The sequence continues at coordinate 9,288 of LBNU01004062.1, read as the reverse complement.
TGAGATGGATTAGGCTTGAGTTTCGTGTTGTTATCTATTGCTGAACGCTTAATCAATAGTCCCTTCTGCTATGTATTCGGCTCCCTATTTGCCACTAAAATTCCTCGATTACTTGTAAGTTTGTAACCACATACTAACATCTGTGAAGTTATGTTTTACTTCCTCTTTTTTATAAACTCAATACTTTGTAGATTGTAAAGCAAAACATGTATTACTTCAGATAACCATGATAATCAATAAGCCGTGGTTCAGTTGTGAAGCTAGAAACCTTTCCCACAATCCAACAATTTCTAGTATGCAGTATGCTTCAGATATTAGTATTCAAAGTTTGAGTGTTTGGCTATAAGTTGTTTAATTGCTTGTGTAATCATGGTTATAAATGCACGTTTGCTCTTGTGAAATGAAATACTCTTTGAAAACATAAAGCACTCTTGAATACCTTTGAAGTGGATTAGGTTTGAGTATCGCTTTGTTAGCTTTTGTTGAATGCTTAATCGATAGTCTCTTCTGCTATGCATTGAGCTTCCTATATGCCACTAAAGTTCTACAATTACTTGTGAAATTGTTTTACTACCTTTGTCCCCCAAATGGAGTCCTTTCTTAAATTTTAAACCCAATACTTTGTAGATAGCAAAGCAAAACGGACATTATTTCAGATATCTATGAGAATCAATACGCTTCTATTCAGTTGTGAAGTTAGAAACCACTCCCGCAATCCAACAATTGTTTGTCTTCTTCAGAATATTGGTATACAATTTTATTTATTTGATTTGACTTTCAAATATGATCTTTTGTTTGCCAGATCCTTCCACATGATCTGCGGGATAATCTTGTGATGGAATCTAAAAAGGATCAGCTGTTGGAGGTAATTATCTTAATTGTAGTTGCAATTTTCTGTACATGGTAACTCTGTGTATATAGAGGCACATTGGTAAAATAAAACTTAAATTGAGTTCTGCTGTCCAACTGATAAGTCGTTCACTATTTTGTTCTTGTGAAAAAGAAAGATGTATGTTACACATTTACTTTTTTGAAATTATGTGTTGATTATAAATTTATTTCCGGGCTTTGATTTCTTACTTATTCCGGTAGGTAATATTGGATCTAGGCCGTTTGCCAGTGGCATGCTTCCTTGGCGACTCAGGTCGAAAATATCTAAGAGATACTGAGGTAAACGTTTCTTTGCTTATCAGCATATGATAAGAATAATAGAATATTGAAAGTTTTTGTTTATTTGAATGGCTTTTGTAGTTAAGTTAATAAGCACTAATGATTAATAAACAGATATCAATGGAGGAGCTAGAATACGCCGAAAATGCCATTGGCGAAATTGGAGGGGATAATAGAGCCGGCATCACTGGAACCCTGCACCGCATATCTGCAGTCAGAAATAGAAAAGGTGTTGTAGTTGGCTTAACTTGCCGAGTTGGTCGGGCGGTTCGGGGTCATATCGACATGGTCCGGGATCTGCTTCAGTTTGGAGAAAGTATCCTGTTTATTGGAAGGTACATAATCATGAATATTTTCCCTATATTTTAAATAGTGACAGCAAAAAAATGTGTGTGCATTTTGATATGTTACAGGCCTGGTGTCGGGAAGACTACTGTCATGCGAGAAATATCTCGAGTTCTTTCAGATGAGCTACAAAAACGAGTGGTAAGTTAAACATTTACTATTGCCAAAAATGAAAATTATTACTTCACTGACAATAAAGATAGGTGGTTGTTGATACCAGCAATGAAATAGGAGGCGGTGGTGACATACCACACCCAGCAATAGGTAGTGCTAGACGAATGCAGGTTTCAAAACCTTATATGCAACACAAAGTCATGATCGAGGCCGTGGAGAATCACATGCCTGAAGTGATTATTATTGATGAAATTAGCACTCGAGCTGAAGTTGATGCTTGTCAATCGATCGCTGAAAGAGGAATCATGCTTATTGGCAGTGCTCATGGTGACAGACTTGAAAATATAATTAAAAATCCCGTTCTGTCTCATTTGGTATGTCTCTATCTTGTTTTTGAGTGCTAGTCGTATTGAAGGGTGAAATTTGTTGTATGATGCTTCTTCAAACTTAATACAGGCTGGGGGAGTAGAAAGTGTTACGTTAGGTGATCAGGAAGCCCGAAAGAGAGATGGTAGAAAAAGCGTTAGTGAGCGGGGTGGTCCTTCGACCTTTCCTTTTATGATTGAAATGCGAGATAGACATTATTGGGTCGTACATAAGGTACTCCGTATTATCTTGATTTTTATTATTTTTCTTAATCTTTTTTAGATATATATGTATGTACAATTTCATTGGAAGGTTTTTATCCATTCAGACAGAGAGAAGCGTGGATGCATTGCTTCGTGGGGAAAAGCCTCGGGTGGAGGTAACGAACCTTTATTTTATTTTGCTATATGTTGTAGATTAGTCAAGTGAAGTATAAAATTATATGGAACGTGTTGTAACTATGTGTAGTATCAATTCAGTAGTAACTAATAAACCGGTTCGTTGATTTATAATTGATGCAATGAGAATGTATTAAAAGTTATGACATGGTTTTCTTTAGCCAATCTTCATTTGCATTTTTTGGGATTCAGTTTTCAACAGAAGGATCTTGTGGATTTGCAGGTTCGGAAGCGGGACAAACAAATGAAAGTTATCATAGAAAAATGGAAAATCGAGAATTAGCTCAACAAGTGAGCGAGATACGTAGCAATGGAATATTTAGAGCAGGGTTGATCGAGTCTCTAGGATGTCCATTAGACCCTGAAGTTGAGCAGTCATCTTGCAAGCTAGAAAGGGCTGTGTTTGTATGTTAACGGTCACATAATAATACACATGCTAGAGATAAGAATCATAAGATAATCACACGGGACTCGATATCTAAAGAGGAACACAGAATAGAGATTGTCTAGTAACGAGGGATGTGGCGTCTGCGCTTTGTTGCGGGTGTCAAGTTGTGTCGTTTGGTTTTATCTTTTTGAATTTAGCGCAATTGTAAAGCTTATAGTTTTGGTTACATATAATTGTATAAAGTTGTACAACAACTGCCTAAGGATGCCATCTTGCTACTTACATACAACTGCATTGAACTATTTAAGTTACTGTTTTAGTGTACGAAAGAGTGGTGTATTAATCTTTAGCGTTCAAAAGGATTTGTCTTGGTAGAAGTTTTCCAACACTCGTCGCAAAAGCTGCTTGTTCATTAGCATGGTTGCAGTTGTTGCAAAAAGTCAGAGTATTGTGCCTGCATAATGGGTTTATTTGGTTGTTAAATGTTGGTAACGGAAGTGTTTATCTGTATAGTGATCATTTCCCGGCCATTAGCTTTTGGACCGAAGAAAGTTAGAGGCAGCTCGCACATGAGTGGTCAACACCTCTCGGTTTCAAGCAAGCACTCTGGCAGAGAATGAACCAATAATCTGAAACTGAGAATACAAAGATGAGAAATTTCATGGTGCTTGATGCCAAGCACAAAGACAATCTAGACTTAAAGTCAGTGAAAGTATGGTCAATACAAAAGCTCTTAAATTGTCTTTAATACAAAAAGTCAATATTTTTCACCAGTTATTTTAAAAATAAAATACTTATCTTATAAATAATTTTATAAAGTAAACATGTTTGTTGCTTATTTTACTTTTATTGTATTTGTGTACATATATTTGTGCTTATATATATGACAAACATAATGATAAGATTTTAGTGGCTAAAATGAACACATGAAACATATATATTATTTCAAAAATCCATATGAGCATTTGTTACCAAAAAAAACATGGCATCACTCAAATTCTATGTCCCCAACCAAACACCACAATTAGCTTCATTAAAACCCACAACCAAACACTGCTCCATATCTTTACCCACTTCTTTATTCTGTAAACCCACAACCAAACACTCATCTATTTCTGGGGTTCATTATAACAAGGCTAGAAGGAACCAAGGAATCATAAGAGCTTCTTCAGAAACCATGAGTACTACTATTGAAAAGCTGGGAATCAAGATTGTTAAGAACCCACCTGAAGAGAAGCTTACTGGTCTTGGTGTTAGATCTTGGCCCAAGTATTTTCTCTTCATTTCTTATTATAATCTTTGTTTATTTGTATTATATTTTGAGTTAGTTTGATTTAGGGGGTGTTTGTTTAAGCTTATTTGTGGGCTTATGTTATAATAAGCTTATTTAACCCAAGTCTCAAAATAAGCCAATAAGCCAAGTAGATATCAAATAAGCTCACAAGCCCACAAATACGCTTATTATGTTAATATTGCTACGACCTGGCATCTCACCACGTCGAAGATATAAGCCCAACCGAGGTTCCATTCTAAAACGAATTAGTAATAGGAGTAGCCCACCAAGCTTATATTTTAACTTTGAGATTATAGTTCTACCGATGTGGGATTGGGCTTGCACACCCAACGTATTACTTTTAAAGATAAGTTTGCTTAGAATAAATGACTTGAATTTAGTTAGGGATATGATGTGCAATTGGGTGAAACTAGGAAACGTGACGTGTAGTGAAAATTTGAGAAGATGGGTATAGTATATGTGAGGTATCGGTTTTGGACTGGTTCAGTCTCAAGCATTACAGTGATTTTAGCTTAGGTATTTTTTATTTTTTCACTAAAAACGTGCACTTTTTTTTAACTAATGTGGAGGGTGTTTAGGATTGCTTAATTTTTCTGTTTATGTGATGTTTTTGGGAGAAATAAGCAATTTTGAGTAAGCGCGTTGGGAGCTGCTTAATGGAGATAAAATTAAAATGACTGTTAAACTGTCATGTCAAACGCAACAACTATAAGTAGATGCAAATGAGCCATCTGGTTACTTTTTTTAATCTACTTTTTACACTTTTCTATATGTTTTTTACAGGATACGCAAATTTGTTTCTTGAAGTGCTTAATAAAAATTGATTATCTGCTTATGCTCAGAAGCATAAGCAGAAATTAAGCAATCCGAAACTCCTGTGTTAAATGAAAAATAATTGTTTGGACCCTGACTGTACTGGACACGTATGAAACTGTACCATACCGATAATCTAATTTTGGTATAATTGGTATGGTGTATACCCGAGTACACCTACGGGTAAGCCATTAATATGCAATTCCAAACACGCTGTAAACAGCTTAAAACATAAGCTGAAAGTATACACTCTCCAACACCCTCTATACATCTCTTTTTTTAAATAATAAGCAAAATCCCAATCATCCTCAAAACTGATTATCTGCCATGTCAGGGGGTGAGTGGGTTATCATTTTTAACAGAGCTTGTGCTTATTAGCTTATAAGCTCTTTTGTATAAGCACCTTTACAAGGGCTTTCAAGAAGCTTATTTATGACAATACTAAGCCATGTGTTGCTTGGGTACTTAAATCACTTTATAGCGTTTTTATAATGCAATAAACTCGTTAGCTGATTCAGTGAACTTAACGCAATAATAAATACTGAGAAAGACCTATAATCAATCTGAGAGACCTTAAAAGTCAAACCTCAATCAAATGTTGGATTTCGTTACATCTACATCATATAGTGAAATAGAAAGCCTGAATTGGTCACGCGTTCAAGTTTTGATCCACTGCCATCTGTTGTTAATCTCATTTTGATTGGTACACGTAGCTTGTAGTGATATATTGTAATGGAAGACTAATATAAAATGTGTATCTGTGTATGTGATAGGTGGGGATGCCCTCCAAGCAAATTCCCATGGACATATTCGTCAAAAGAAACATGTTTCCTTCTTAAAGGGAAAGTGAAGGTCACCCCAGAAGGCTCGGATGAGGCTGTTGAGTTTGGGGCTGGGGACTTGGTGGAATTTCCGTCCGGAATGAGCTGCACTTGGGACGTTTCAGAAACCGTCGATAAGCATTACAAATTTGAGTAACTTGTATGCGTCAGCCTATTATGTTATAATATTATATGCTGTGACATGTTTGGTAAAACTGACTATAATGTCCTTACTAATGATGAAACTGAATAAGTTAGTGTTGCATGAGTAGAAGATTAATGTTCTATTTGGCAATTGACATTTCTAGGGTATTTAGTGTCTAATGTTGTACCATAATACACTCGATGGCATTTTTCTGTGTATTTCTAGGCCAACAAAAACAAAGCGTAACCTTGTTTTTTGCACTAACCACCACCAAAGGACCTAGTGGTAAAGTTCTTAGTTTTCTCACAAGAGTTCAAGGGTTCGAACCTTGTTAGGTGTTTACATTTGAGGTGGCGAGTGAAGGGTAAAAACGTTCACAAGATTAATCCGGTGAGACCGCGTACATCGATAGATTTGTAGAAATGTCTAATTAGAAATAAACATTTGCTATTATTTTTCTAAATTAAAGTACTGTAACTGGACTAAAGTGAAAGTGAGCCAAGGGAATACGAAATCATAAATATAATCTAGGGCTGTAGGTCCATCAAGGGCCCGTTTATTATGAATTATTATGTTTTCTTATTCTACAAGATTTTTGGCATAATCTTTTAAAACAATCTTTCTGAACGTTTGTTTAGAGTTTTGTAACTATCGGCAATGGAAACATAAAGGGTTAACATATGTTAACATTCGCCTTATACAACAACAACGTGTTTTGGGGTCTAACGGTTAATCGCTCATACGATTAAACGTGTTTTGAAAGTTTCTCATTGGAAGAAATCCAGTGAGAAAATAAAAATAAAATGAGAAGAAATAGAAAGATTTTTAGCCGTATATTTTAAAGAGATTAAGAAATTAAGAAGAAACGCATGTATATTTATAAACGCAGTTGAAACATGTCCTTTTGATTATTTCTGTTGAAATAAATGACTCTCTTGCAAACTAATGAAACTTAAAGGGTTTTTTTGTAACTTATTTATAACTAAAGTTTGGTTTATATAACTTTAGTTCTGTTTTGTTGAGTTTATAATGTGCAGGGGGCTTAGTGTAACTTTTGGCTATATAAAATTGAGGTGCAGCTAGGGTTTCATTCAACACATTATCTCTTTACGATCTCATCATCATTCTCTCAAGTTTTCTCTCTGGTTTCTTCATCTGGGTTTCATAAGGTTTTCTGGGTAGTTTCATAGTTGTAACAAGATCATCTTGATCTTAATTAGTTTGGTTTTATTGTTTCTTAGTGAGTAAGTTGTTTGTATTCTGTTGCACCTTTGTAGAGGGACAACAGCTTTCTTCTTTGTATTGTATTGGTTAGAATCCGTGTTGGGGACTAGCCTTCTGTGTTTATTGTTTTAATAAAAGAAAAGATCACCAAAGGGGTGGTTGGTTGGGTGATTAGTATCTTGTGTTTTGGTACCATTTTTACATGGTATCAGAGCCCTAGGTTCTGATCGGATTAGTAATTGGTTGAAGTTCTTGATTTTAGGGTTTTTTCTTGAAACCCTAATTTTTGGGGGTTTTTGTTCTAGTTTCGATTGGGTGCAATTGGAGTTGTTTTAGTGAAGAATTAACAATTAATTGTTGATTCTTGGTTGGTTTGGTGTGAAACCCTAATTTTGGATTTGGGGGTTTCTTGGTAAGATCTGGGTATTGTGGATTTGGGTTCTTGGTTTCAATCGTTCTAGACTAAGTGAATCTAGAATTGATTGAATTGTCTTCCGCTGCATATAAGCACTGTAAGTATTTTTCTCTTTCCTTTAAGAGTGACTGTGTTCTAGTTAAGTGGGTGCAAACGGGTTAACTAACATCTTGATCTGCCACCATAGAGTGGTACGAAAACCTGCTCTGGTTAGCCCCAATTCACTTGACTGGACTCAAGTTATCTCTTGGGTGTGAGTTAGATTGGAGGAGGTTAGGTTTTGGGATTGTTGGAGGTTGTGATTGGTGGAAGTTGATATTGTTTGTTTAGTTGGTTCTTGTTTCTGTTTGTTTGTTGCTGTTTGTTTCTTTCTTTGTTTAGTTAGTTGTTTCTTGGTTCTTGGTTTGTTATTTGTTGCTTATTCTCTGTTTGTTTGGTTTTTTGGTTTCTTGTTTTTTGTTTTTTTGTCTTTGTTCTTGTTTTACTATGGCTATTATGATCAGTAGTTTAGATCAGAGTAATCCTCTGCATCTACATCCTAATGATTCGAATTGTGCTTCTATTGTTAGTATTAAGTTGACTGGTGTTGAGAACTATAGGGTTTGGGCTAGTGCTATTAAGCTTGCTATGCAAATTAAAAATAAAATGGGTTTTCTTGATGGTAGTTGTGCTAAGCCTGGTTATGCTACTAGTCCTTTATTGGAAACCCAATGGGATAGATGTAATGTTGTAGTTCTTAACTGGGTTCTTAGTTCTTTGTCTCAAGATGTGTATCTTGGTCATGTGTTTTCTGATAATGCTGCTACTGTTTGGAAAGATTTAAAAGACACTTATGATAGAATTGATGGTTCTGTTGTGTTTAACTTGTTAAACAAGATTAATTCATTTAAACAAGGTGGTTTACCTGTGTCTGAGTATTATCATAAGTTGTGTTCTTTGTGGAGAGAATTTGATATTCTTACTAAACTTCCTGATTGTGTTTGTGATGCTAGAACTGAGCTAAGTGATCATGCTAAGTTGTTGAAATTAATGCAGTTCTTAATGGGTCTTGATGACATTTATCAGCCTATTATGAGTAGTATTTTGACTAGGGAAGTCCTTCCTGAAGTTAAAAATGCTTTTGTTATTATTTCTAGAGAAGAATCTCATAGAGGGATTCCTTCTACTTCTGTGAAATCTGAGAAGCCTCAAGTATCTGCTTTTGTTTCTAGACCTAATATGACTAACAATAACAATAGAAGAAATTCTAATACTAATATATTTTGAGTTAGTTTGATTTAGGGGGTGTTTGTTTAAGCTTATTTGTGGGCTTATGTTATAATAAGCTTATTTAACCCAAGTCTCAAAATAAGCCAATAAGCCAAGTAGATATCAAATAAGCTCACAAGCCCACAAATACGCTTATTATGTTAATATTGCTACGACCTGGCATCTCACCACGTCGAAGATATAAGCCCAACCGAGGTTCCATTCTAAAACGAATTAGTAATAGGAGTAGCCCACCAAGCTTATATTTTAACTTTGAGATTATAGTTCTACCGATGTGGGATTGGGCTTGCACACCCAACGTATTACTTTTAAAGATAAGTTTGCTTAGAATAAATGACTTGAATTTAGTTAGGGATATGATGTGCAATTGGGTGAAACTAGGAAACGTGACGTGTAGTGAAAATTTGAGAAGATGGGTATAGTATATGTGAGGTATCGGTTTTGGACTGGTTCAGTCTCAAGCATTACAGTGATTTTAGCTTAGGTATTTTTTATTTTTTCACTAAAAACGTGCACTTTTTTTTAA
>LBNU01004061.1:81030-103102 GCA_014162995.1 Artemisia annua | reverse complement strand
TTAATTGATTACTAAAACAATAAAAAACGTATCTTTGATTGTTATAGATATACATGTTGTAGTTATAGATCTAGGGTTTAAAAATATTTTCGAAACCCTAACCCTAAATTTTTTTGGGGGGGGGGGAGTCGATTACTCCTTTATCCAAATTAGGGTTTGTGGATTAAATATTAATTTTATTAGAAACCCTAGGTCATTAACAAGTTTATGTGTTATTTGAACGTATCTTGTGACCTAATTGCTAAGTGTTATGCATGAATCCATGACGAAACATGCATGTTAGTCATGGATTAATTGATTTGGTTAATTGTTAGTAATTGTTTATCACATGTTTATTTAGATAGATCTAAAATTGGGGAAGACCTCAATTGTAATAAAATCAATTTACGTGCTATGTGGTGTATAATTGACTCTAGCTTACGCAATCGATTTTTCGATGGATGTGGCTCACTTGTGCAAAGTGAAAGCTTTAGTTAATTATATGCATATGAAAACCTAGAATTGATTTTAAGGTTTATCTAAAAACAAGTTTGCATGTGGCTATATGTTTCACCTTATAATTGTTTGATTATTTGTTGTTTATTTGTTTTCTTTTATGTGATTACTTGTTATGTGTTTCAAAAGGTTTGTAAGCAATAAAGGGTAATTTCAAAAGAAAATTTAATTGGACTAATAATGGTGAAACTTAATTATTAATAACTCTACAATATCAAGATCTTATGTGTCATACTTAGGGGTTGGCCTTACATGCCGTAATGCGTTAAATGCATCCTCGCGACGAGATCTTTATTGTTAAAGTTGTTAATATGTTTTAAGATAAAGTTATAAACTTTTGCTTGATTGATGTTTTTGTACATATGGTTTTGAAAGTAAGTTCTCTTTAGAAAAATTCATAGTGATGGAAACAAGGTTTGGAAAGAGCCTAGAGTCTACCTTTGGTTTTCATACACTTATGAGTTCGTTAAAGACATCTTACCTACATCTCCATTATATGTACAATATCATCTTAAGGGTGATTTACCTCAATTCCACTTGGTGAATGATAATTGTAGGTTCTTCTTTAATTGGTGAACCCAATACCTCAAACAAAAGATTTTAATTTTATCTTGCTAATTGGTAATTAAAATTTGTTTTGAAAAATTATGTTATAAAGGTGAGTGCATGCATCTTTATACATGTTTTGATTTCACATCAAAATTTAATACCCTATAAAAATTTAAGTCACATGCCATCTAACTATAGGGAACACTTGAAGTTAATTTTGGGTATGCGTGAGACCTGGACCAAAATTAATGACAAGGTAAATTTCCGAGTGTGCGTGAGACCACACATGGAGAATTTGCAGTTTCTAAGTTAGACGACTTAAGTAAGTTGATGCGTGAGACCTAGAGCTTACGGCATGAGATGGGATGAAACATGCTTACATTGCAAATTGATGAATCAATTTGATGTAAATCCCATAATGATCTAGGAATTGGAAAATTGTTTGCCAATTATTGTTCGACAGATTACCATCTTTTGTACTTTCACTATATGGCAGATCAACTGACGTAGTGAAATTATGAAAAGTTGGATCCTAGGTTTTCAAGAAAATAAGTTGGTTATATGAATATATCCATGGGTATTCTGTTTTCTTGAAAATATTGATTATCGATAATACTAAAATTGAATTTTGCAAATTCTTTTAATGTATTAATGCAACGATGAACCGTAAACATAGTCTTCTTTCCATATAGAGAAGTGAGACTTAATCCTAATCCTTTTCATGAATGAGAAAGGTATAATAGGATAATTAGAATTGTTTATTTTCTAAATAAATAACTCATAGCAATCTTTAATAGTAAGATGATTTGCACTTTATGAGTTATTAAAATAGAAACTAGACAAATTACCGCAAAATGGTAAAAGACAAACTAGCAACTTTATCTAGTTGTTTTGTTTTGACCATTTAAAGATACTACATACAATTGTTGGAATAGTAGATCTATTCAGGAAGAAATTGCATGCCCAATTTTTCAAGTTAATTATTTGGAATGTGATGAATCACATTTATGTAGTAGATTACATTCTTTTAGAACCTATATAATTGTTGGAATGGGTTTTTCTCAAAAGATGTAGGAAAGTAAATAGTACACTAATTCCTTTTACTGATTAATGAAACATTTACAATGTTGTCAAATTCAGTGGGAGTATTGTGTGCCTATTACTGAATAAGGGATTATTGTAATGTTCTCTAATTCAGTGGGAGTTACAAGACTTATTGTCTTGATTGTAACTCAGATTATCTTGTGTATATCTCAAGATAATTACTTTCCCAAATGTAGACACTAATATTTTCAAGGATAGTCATGTACGTTTCCTTGATTGATTGAGTAACTCTATATCTACTAGTTATGATAATGACACAAATCATATTGTTCATATTCACAAACGCATGCATGTTGTTTATGTGGTGCATGGTGTTGTTTCATGCACAAGTGGGAGAAATCTTTATTATGTGCAAGGAACAACACATAAGAATATGATTTAAAGGATTCTCTTAACTGCATAGTAAGAGATTTACATTCTAATACACATCTAGTCTAAGAAACACTTGGTGTTGAAATTTAGTAAACGTGAGACGCAGACTAAATTCCATCAACAAGGTGAATTTCCATGTATGCGTGAGACCTACATGGATAATTTAATGTTTCTAAATTAGATTTCTATTAGAACATGTGTCAATATAATAACAAGACAACTTCAACTATAATATTTATGTATTATTGGAATGACATAAATGCATGAAGTAATATAATACTACTTCAATAATTATGTATTCTTAGAATGACATTAATAAATGAAGTAGTAAGTTAACTTGAAAATATTATTGAAACCAAATGAAGGTGTTCATGATTACTTTAGTTATACATGTTTATACTTTATTGTATAGTTACAAACATGAAGTCTTTATGCAAGGCTTAGTACAATGTAAAGTAAGACGTTAGCTTGTTATGTTTTTAAATTAAGACATATACAAGAAGTCATTGAATTGATCAATGATTAATAACGTGTAATGGGATTATAACCGTTTATGTCTTCTTGTTGAGACATGAACAAGAAGTAACTTGATTAATAAGTACTTGGGTTATAAAGCATGCAAGAGGCTTGAAAATTCTATTATACCATTAAGTTGACTTAGTTGGTAAATAAAATAAATAAGCTAAAAGATATAAGTTTATCTTTCATATTGATAGATTGTCTGACAATATGAATTCTAATGAAATACCACAAGTTTATGGTGTGTTCAGTTAGGAGAATCAAACTCTATTGTTATTGCTTGATTAAAGATAACTACAACTTCTTTTCTTCCAAAAGTTATCAAGGTTAGAAGTTGAGTATGGATTGAATATACTTAATTAGACTCCTAGAAGATTTATAAGACATCATGGAATGTGATGAATCACATTAAGTCTTGAAAAATTGAAGTTCTGAATTTGTTAAGCTACTTATGTGTAGGATATTAACAAAAGAATGTCAGGAACTGTCAATGTGTATTTGTAATATCCCGAAAAGAGAAAATTTGATTGTTGCTCTAATTGCTAAGTATTTATAGATATTCTATAGATTACTGAAGGCAAGTGGGAGTTTTATCTTAAAAGATAAAATTACAAAATACATAATCTTCTAAAAACACACTAGTAAAGATCATGATGAGGCTTAACATGTAAATGATAAACCTCATGATGATGGAATTATCATTCATAGATCCACTTGGATATCTCAGATATTTGATTAATATGCTGGGAATTATATGATGAAGTATTACCAAATAATGGATTGGGTAAATTACTCATACTATGAATGTGATAGATGCTGTTCATAAAGATATTCAAATTTTAAAATTTGGGTTATCTTAATTCTTAATAGTTAGAGAATGATGATGAGTTTATTCAAAGATATTGTAACCCTAGTGGTTTAAATCTTTGTTAGAAATCATATGGACAAAATTGTATACATATTTTAATGTATGTCTTATTACAAGATTATTAATCATATTTAAGCAATTAACTATGATTAAATATTCTTTCCTAAGCACATTAAAGATACAAAGATGGTTATTGTCATATTTATATGAATATGAAATTTGACAATGAATATCAAAACCTCTTTCTTGAATGATTACTTAAGCGAGGACGATAAGTAATCAAAAGGAGTTTATGAATTCAAATAAATCTTTGAAGTATACAAAGTGCAATAATCCATGAATGGATAAATGCATGCATCTAAGAGATTACTCTTATGTTTGATTATTAATAAATGATTTGATTTATAATTGAAATAAGATAATTTCTAAGTATTCCTGAAAGCTAGTGGGAGTATCATGTTTGATTTACTAAATCATATATGTTGTATAACATATAAGAAGTAACATTTCATATAAGTAAAATGTTAAGTCTTATTGGAATGAAAATTTACTTAGATGATTTAGAAAATAAAACATACAACCTTGGAACTAAAGTTTATTATTTAATAAACATACGCGGTAAATAAATCTAATTGAAAGTTATTATATAACATGTGTAATGAATATTCTAATGGAATATGTTTGAACTTAGAATAATATAATGATCCTCAACCTGGAATTGCTCCTAAATTCTAAGTATATACAATATAGCAAATTGTTACGTAATTGTTATAGCCGACAATAAATCTTGAAAGATTGGAAGGCATCAAACATTACACAATGGATATTAAGTTTACGGGATTTTAAAGAGCATATTGTAGTTTTATACAATGATGCTAGTTTAATTGAGATGACACTCAATACTAGTCATGGTAGGATTTTATCCCTGTTAATGGCCATGTGAACTAGTTGTGCTCAACTAAGAGCATAGTTGTATTATACATTAAAGAATTAGAATACTTTAAACTTTAAAATGTTTGAAAGTTGGATTGTCATAAATTGGTGGTTGAGGATATCACACCATTTATGAATTATTATGTGACTATATCAAAATAGTTGGATGCTCACATACAAGAATTTCGCTTAATTGAATTCTTGAAATTAGTATTCTCAAAATTATAATAGATCTAAGTTAGTTGAATAATGCCTTGTCAACAAGTATGATTGTCATTACTTGAGGCATAATTGTTAACAAGTTATTACTTGAGACAAAATTCATTAACTAGAATTATCATGCATTGATCTATTTAGTATTTGGATAGAGGACATTAAGCAATTATTATTTATAATGAATTAAAGTACTTAGTACGTTTGTTTTCATTAATAATAAATTGTGTCCTATATTTGCATGTTTAAATCCGTGAATAACTTATGTTATTCTAAATTGTCCGTTGTCAATTAATGATATGGGAATATCATTAAACTAAGACAAATCTGAGTATTGGTTAGAATATACTTGAAAGTATATTGATGCGTTGACATACCAATTTCACATGATATTCAATGAATTGAATATAGGACTTATCCCAACTACATGATTTTACTTTATGGATCTTGTCAGTAAGTAAATCATGAATTTAGTTATCCTCAGACTTGAGATACCAGATAAGTGTCATGGATGTAGTGCATTTCTGTGGAGCAATCTACCGCTATCCGTAACTGGTAGTTATAAGGGTTGTTTTCAGAAGTGTTGCAAAGTTCATGGGTTAGTCTTGTAGTCAAGAAAGAATTTGTTCCTTCAAATTCGTTTTGAAGTTTAATACTGCTGGGCCCCTCGTAGGGTTGACAAGATGTTTGCGTGCGCACGCCCAAAGTCTATCTGGAATACGTTCAGATGTTTTGGTAATCTTGTTCAATCATAAACAACGAGAAACAAAATTGTTAATTAAAGAATGACTGAGATCCATATCTTTATTAACGTGGTATTAGAAACAAAAGGATAATAATAATGATGAATCATTAAAGGTTTTTCCAGGGAACCTAGCTCGAGTTGGTCTAGGGGCATTGGCGTGTTGCTAGACGCTAACCAATGTCATTACGCTATTAATAGATATCCAAGTGGGAGCTGTTAGAGTTGTGGATAAATATTAATATGCGTATGACTAGAATCGAACTCGAGACCACGGGATTGCACACTTTACGTATGAGACTCGATGTTTAAATAATTAATATAAAATGTTATATTTAATTATTTAATTCACAATAGACGACTAAAGAGCGTTAGGTAATTAACGGAATTGACTAACGGTCGGTAAATGTCAACGGGATATGAAGGGAAGGAAACAAGTCAAGAGAAGGATCTAGAAATCCTTTCTTAGGTTTGTTTTGGTCGAAACTATGGAATCCCACATCGGAAACCATAGCAAACTTGATATCTACCATAAGGTTATAAATACATCCCCATGTATCATCCTTTGGTACACTTGATTCAAGAGAAAGCCAAACTTCCTCTCTTCTTCCCTTGGTCAACGAATGAAACCCCTAGTAAGGGATTTATGAGTGGCCTTGAGAATTAACAAGGTGTTTGGTTAATCTATTGTGATCAAGAACTAGCATTCACATCGAATCGCTATTAGTACGTGTGTACAAGAACGTGGTACTAACACATTATTGTTAGTATCTTGGATCGATTAACAAAACGGTAAGGGGTTAATCATTGATCCTTATAAACCCTAATTAGGGTTCATCCAATTGTTCAAGGTTCTTGAAGTTTGATTCTTGTTCTTGCTAGAATCAAAAGGTACGTTCTTGTTTATGTTTATGTTAATCTTTTATATGTTATACTTGATCCTACGCTTCCGCATAATGTGACTACTTGATTTATTTAATTATATGAATGTCATGGTTATTAAATTCTAACACATTTCACGTCAGTGCTATTAATACTACAAGAGCCCTTTTTTCGAACACTGAGGTGGGCGAAAACAGAACCTAGCTTCACTAGACCGGCCAACCTAGTAACAACTCGTAACTAAAACCAGGTCAGACCAAAACCTAGTTAAATGGGCACAAACTAAGCATACTTACGTATTAAGGCTGTTAAAAGAGGTTGGGTTTCAATTTTAATCTTCTAAGTTATTAGTCAGATTACTGAAATTTATTAATTACCTGTTCCTAGACTTATTGCAGCTTATTATGAACTTACAAAACTAAGCTTACAATTATTAAGCTCATATTGAGAAAGTTATAAGCCGAAAAAGTCTAAGCTTGGGCATTTGAAGATTTAGACTAGCCTAACTTTCATGTTGCCCTTCCTTTCCTATTTATAATCAACTTTCTTCAGCTACTTTTCTTCACAAAGCGGTGTCGGATGACCAAAATCCAATTGATTTTAAACAATTTGCTACTGTCTGTCTTTTATTTATCCAAAAATGAAGACATTTTCATTCTATGCTTTTATACTTGCATTAATTTTATTTTCTTTCGTCTTTTGTTTGTTTTTAAAACATAAGATGCTGATATATTTCAATAGTTCTTATTTGAGTTATAAATTAAACACTAATAATAATCACGAACATTTGTTGTAGCAACTTTATGTTTTCCGAAACACTTTTCCCTTTCATGTATAGATGTTGAATATTTATAAACGATCTTGAGACCGGTCCAACATTGAACCACCGAACCCGTTGAACTTCCAAACTGGTAGGACGGCTGGTCGTTTATTGGCCAGTCCAATTTTGAAAACCTTTCTTTTTGTGCATCTCCGGATAATGATGGAGTATTTTGTCTTCTTCCTAGAAATCTTAAGACTTACTTATCATCACCAAAGTTGTAGTGTTTGTAACGGTTAACATTTTCAAATGGCAAAACATGTTTTTTGCAGCCCTTTCCAAAGTTGAAGTGTTTGTAACGGTTAACATTCTGTAATAACCAACGGGGAACGAACACTTCCACTGGTATAAGTATGTGACATTAGCCCTTTCTGTAATCAACCACACTTATATGATCTGATTTGTTCACATGTATATATGGCTTGATTTGGACCCTTTTGATATATGATACCACATTTACAAATCCGGGTTGCCGCCTCTTCTATCAGGGTGAATAGGCAAGGGGTCTATATATCAATATATGTGGATCATTTATACTTATAGGAATCTTTTTAATGCTTCTGTATTCTAGATCAATAAATTCCTTGTATAAACGACCATTTTATCTGCTAATGGGCCTTGATTTACTTTATTTCAGCCAACTGGATTCCATACGGTTTGAAGATCATAGATTGGTAATTTGGTACAAGCACACCTTATCTCTGACTAATGATGGCCGGATTAGATTTTCGTTTCAAGGTCTGTCTTGTATCAATGCACCTCTAGAAACTCAAGAACACACTGATTCAGTTGCTAAATGGAATTTTTTATAACATGTTACTTTTGCTAGACACAATGCAGAAGTCGGTATTAAAAAAAAAAAAAAAAAAAAAAAAAAAAAAAAAAAAAAAAAAAAAAAAAAAAAAATCCTTTTTGGTTAGTTTTCATTACAGAGTTAAGTACATCAAACGGATGATTTGCAGTTTCTTATATGTCTTTAGCTGAATGACATGATTCGACTTTTTTTAGCCCATGCCAAATATGGCAAGTGGTAAATCTATCTGGTTGTAACAAGTGGCAAAGACTTTTTTGGAGTCAATGTCTGATCAAAAAGGTCCATGGCTTAGGTTAATGTGACCTCAGACCTCTATTGCACTTTGGAAAGTTTGGTCCAAGTGGCTCAGCCTACATCAGTTTTGAATAATGGTTACGAATGAAAGAAACACATTAGAAGTTCAAAAAAAAAAAAAAAAAAAAAAGAATCACTACAAGATGGGATGCCCCAACTAGGGCCTTCGTTCTCGCGCCGCTGACCAATACCTTAGTTAAGTTATCTTTGCTTGGTGTCTACAATAGCACCAAAAGACATAGCTTATATCTAGAAATATTACCTGAGTAACACATTATTATAAGATTGAAAATGTAATATAACAAGGAGTATGTTACAAGCACATAGAATTCAATAAATAGTGAATTATAATGCCACAATATGTGAAGTAAACTTAAACTTGTGATGAACCACCTAAAGTTTACGTAGGATAATTTGAGCGCCAAATTGTGGTTGTAGAGTGATGATGGTATGTGGAGCGTGGGAGTAGGCTGGAGACAACACAAAAGAGAAGCGTTGAAGAATCATTACGAGTGCCAGTTTTGCTTCCATCATGGCAAAGTTTTGTCCAATACATATTCGTGGGCCTGCTCCAAATGGAATGTATGAGGCTTGTCCATTGGTTGCCTTAGAGACACCTTTAGAAAATCTCTCAGGATTGAACTCTTTTGCATCATCGCCCCATAAATCACGGTCATGGTGTACAAGTAATGCGTTTAACTGGATATGTGTTCCTGCTGGTAAGGTTATGTTCCCTACTTTTGTTTCTTCATGTATCATCCTTCCTAATGCTGCTCCTGGTGGATATAGTCTAAGAACCTCGTTGAAAATCATGCTCACCTACAAAATGAAACGTTTAAGAAAATAATATGCTTCTAAACCATGGTTAACAAATTACAAGGAATAAAGTGTAGAAGAATGTAATTAGCAATCATGCGTAGAGGTTATGTATTGAAGTACGGAAAACTTACAACTCTGAGACGACTCAGTCCATCAATGTCTGGTTTTTTCTCCCCAAAGATATCTAAAACTTCATTTCTGGCCCGTGCCTGCCAATTCGTATATTGACTTAATAGAATCATAGTCCATACAAGCATATTTCCTGTGGTCTCTTGTCCTGCAAAGTAAAATAGCTTGCACTCTTCGATAACTTCCTCTATGGTCAGTCCAAAATTGAGGTTCCCTTGCTGTTTAATTTCCTTGTAATTGGAATCCAATAATATGCCCAAAAGATCGTCATTCTTAATGCCCCCAACTTTCAGCATTATCACTCTCTTGTTGATAATACTTCTTATTGATGCTCTTACTTCTCTGTCGATTTCTTTAATCCTCATGTTGGATTGTGTGGGCAAAAATCTAAGAAATTACACTTACACTGTGACAATATAGTTCAATATAGTATTATGGCTATTAGGAACAAGTTAAAAAATATGGTGTTGAAAGTTACTCACCTTGATCCTGGAATGTAAATCGATTGTTCAGCCTTTATGATAAGTTCTGCTTGTTCTCGTTGAAGTTGAAATATCTTTCTTCCTTCTTCAAAGCTACTCCCAAATGCTGTACGTGAAATTACATCACTAGTAAATGACTGAAGATAAGGCCATACATCCACTTCACACGCGCTTTGTTTGGTTAACATTTCTTCCCACTTGTTGATCATCTCAATACAACTCACATAAAATGCAGGTACCATATGCTAACAAAACAATACAAATATTATAAACTCATATTTAATTTTGTCAACTTGTAAGGGGAAAAGTGAAAGAACGAGCAGAAACTTAACCTTGAGCTTGTCCACATGGAACGCAGGATTAATGATTTTTCTATGTTTGATCCATTGGTCAGCATCTGTGTCGATTAGTCCTTTTACTAACAGTTTTGACAATGGATTGCCTCCCCTTGGTTTTTGAAATTGATGATAATTAGCGTATATTTCCCGTATCATACATGGTTCAGATACTTGCAACACTGGTTTGTGCCCCATCCATGTAAAACAAACTTTACCTATAGTAGTATTCCATAGATTAATATTCACAACGAGATAATGTAAACATAATAAAAGTCAGATTACTATAGTGTGTGTATGTTTAAGTGTTTTGTACAATTATTTTTGCTTTTTTAATATGAAACTTGAATTACATTTGTAGCACTAATCATTCTATAGGAAATAAAATGTTTCATATCAGATATATGCAAATCAGCAAAAAATAAGAAAACCGACTAAGACGAAAGAAGTACTTGCACATACCATGAGTAGAGACCGACTTATGAACAAATGGTATGATACGAGAAACTATATCATCAGTTAGACCGATGGGCTTAGATTTAGCTTGAACTATCAAGTGTACCATCTCTTTCAAATCTCCAAAGAAAAACTTATAAGAGTTACCTTGGAGGCCTTGTTCTCTCAGAAGCTTTTCAGTTTTCTTTGGTTTGAACCACACTAAGTTCAAAAGTCTTAATGCATATGACACAAATATTACTACTACTCCCACAAAATAACACATTGTGCTAACCTCCATTTTAAGAATGGTTTAGTGACTTAAATTGAAGTTGTGACTTGTGATGATACTTATAGGAGTTAGTAGTTAATCTAGTTATGCACTTATGCCCCATATCTTCAGATTTTCTTTCATTAATGGCCCAAACCTCATTGCACCAACTAGACCAATGGGTGATTATTAATTATGAAGTGTTTAGATTATCATTCTATATTGTTGGGTCTTAAAGTTGCTTATATGAGCCATATTATATATTTCCAATTACATTTTGTGCATGGATGTCTCTACCTCCCCCTTTATGGGATCATTTGATGGTCAGATTTGATGTTCTTTTTTCTTATATACTTCACTACACTACATAATTACTCTCAAACCAAATGGGGCGTGTATTTCATCAGGATATAGAGTTACTCCAAGTACCTTATGTTACTGGTTTTAGACAAAACAATTAGACCTAATTTTAGGCCTCCTTTGCACCTTCTATATATTTAACTAGCCAAGGATATAAATGACAGAAAATAATTTATTGGAGCCTGTATGTAGCAATGACTTCAATATTAGGGGGTAGTTTGAATATAACTTGCCCCAATAATTTACAGCCAGGAAAATGTGAAGAGAGTTCGACCTTTCAACTTAAACATTTTCTTTAACACCGGTGGTTTATCTTATAACTATCACTAGGAAACTTTTAGCTTTGCAATGCATAGCTGATAGCCCCCTTAAGCTATTAAAATATTAATAGTTTGAATGAAAATTTAAACTATATTTGTGACTCTTTAAATAAATTGTCTTTTGAAATAATATAAAAATCAAGTTATACTTTTTAACTACAATTAATATGACACATTTTTTCAACCTATTATCTTACAATGAAGATATGTAAAACATATGACAAAACCAAAATAAGAAAGGTAAAAGAGAAAAAAGAATTTATGTTACTAAGTTGTATTTTGTTTTATTGTTATTAGCAGATTTAAAGAATGCAATATTTGTTACTTTTATAGGACAGTCTAAATTCTTAATGGTGTTTGAAAATAAATACTCCGTCCGTCCTAAAATATAAGTCCATTTTGATTTTTTCAAATGCTTTTTATTCTAACTTGCCTAATTTTTTTTGTTATATTAATCTCGATTCAAAATATATAAATGGATTTTAAAATCATTTTCATTGAATTTTTATTGATTTATTGAATTCGTTAGCGTTATTCGAAACAGTGAAATCAATGAATTTCTTATTCAATTCTATTTCTTTGAATTTAATTTCTACTTCATTTTTATCTCTGGAAATTTTATCATCTTCAAAACGTACCCGAGTATATAAAGGAAATCGATCATATTTTAATATAAAAGGACAATGTAGGTTGAATGAATAATTTTATCGATTGAATTTGTACAATGTTTTCTTTTGAGCTCCCAAATACTAATTCAAGAAGTCAAATTATAAATACTATCATTACCTACAATCTAGTTTCACAGCGTAGAAAATGCTTGGCACATATGTTTGTAGAAAACTCAACGATAAACAATTTGCTTATCTAGAAGTCAATACCTATGTGACTAATATACGTGATCATATTATCTTACTAACGATTATTATGAATATGAACATCTATAACTTGCTTATCGGTTCACATATTGTTCGATGGGGATATTGGATCTAATAGTCAATTAATGTGTACAACATCAACTAGCACTATTATAGCATATTGAATTTATAAAAAAGTTTGTCACCTTTCACTTTTATGTATACGATGAGCAATTTAAATTAAAATTAAGTGGCCAAATATCAACCAAATTGTTATAAAAGTTAAAAACTAAATGGATACTGAAATGTAAATTTGTATGGAAAATTCATTCATAGTAATTACAACTATCTAAAAAATAAAAACATATCTAAATGCAAATTCGCAATTCAGGTCATTTTCATATCAATTATTTGAATCATATTCATCATTCACAATTCACATTTCACTTAAACTAGTTACGATATTCATTGACGAAACCGGCAGGATAATCACATTATCATAGAGACATCATTCATTATACATTTCATAAGATAGGTTAGTCTACGTTTTATCACAACTTCACTTTGCATTCTATGCCACTCGTAGATTATATAATTCAATTAGATAGATTATTATCTACAATAAATATTAACATATATTATAGTATTTAAGCAAGCACCAAACCAATTCCCACTATGGCATCATAGTTTTATATATATAAATATCCTACTAAAATGAAAAGTAATTATTTTTATATTTAAGGTTTATATTTTAACCTTCATTTCTATTAACTTATAACAATTGTACCAACCAAGCAAACATCTTTCAAAACACCCAAGGTACAAATTTATGTTTTATAATTTTTACAACTTTGTTATATCCCGTTTTGTCCCGTTAGAATTTATTTCTAATTAACCCGGTACCCGATAACGCTAAACCGCTCAAAACTATACACTAAACGGTACCCCGTAAACAAAATATTGCACAAAACTTACACAAACCCATCACCCCTCCTAGGTGGCCGGTTTTGGTGCACCTAGGGACACATGTTCCCTCCAAATTTCACCAATATAATCCATGTACACATCATTTTTACACATACATGTAACTTTATAATTTTAGATCAAAAATTTCTTTTCTCCTTTCTCTCTTCTTTGTGTGATCGGCCAAACAACAAGAAGAAAAAGAACCATAAATTTTTCATGTCCAAGATTATTTACAAGTAGTATTTGCAATCTATTACAAGGTTTTGAAATATAAACCTATAGATTCTTAAGGTTTTCTTCCAAAAATTCACTATATCATCCAAGTAAGTTTATCAAATTCTTTTCATAAATTTCACTAAATTTTATCAAGGTTCATGTATTTTTATAGCATATGTACAAGCATGTAAAAATCTATACCACTATATTTATATTTTATATCATTTTTATCATTAAAATGAAAAACAATTGAACCTATGGAGAAATGATTGAAAAACAATGCTAGGGAACCCATGACACCCTAAGAAGGTGTATGGTAGATTAAGGGATGTTTTGTTGTTGTTGGTGATGGATTTGGACAAGAATGAACCATGAAAAACCATTTTTACCACTATATATTTTGCTACTGTCCCTATTTTTAAAATTGGGTAAACTCAGTAGGTTTGGATCCCTTTTTGACCCAAGAACTAGAAAATACACTTTTAGATGAATCCATGGTCGAAAGAACGGATAAAAACGGACTTACGACGAAAAAGATATGCCAAAAACAAATTACACTAACTATATATATTTTTTCAGAAAAATATGTTGCTGATGTACGAATTTCATTGACCAAAAACGAGCCTTAGACCTTGTCAAAACATACCAAACTATTGAAAATATGCTAGTACACTCTCTTACCTTTTCGGGGATATAAAGAACACAAGAAACGGACTTATAACGAATTAGTTATGAATTTTCAAAGATAAATGTTCACTAAAAATTTCTACCAGCACTTTCACTTGGAAAATATTCTAAGTTTGCCCAGAAAACTTGCAAACACCCATGTTAGAGGCCATTTTCCCGTCAAATAACTCAGTTCTGGAGTTGAGACTCCAAGGAACAAAAGTTAGTACTCCTGGAGTACTTTTCAAATCTGTTGGCCTTTTGTCATTTGGACTTATAACCTGCACACTATGACCTATCAAATATTCCTAAAAACTGCCCAGAAATGGCAGTTTTGGCCTAAATACCCAACTTTTCGACCATTTATCTTAACATCTAGACACAATGGGTAAAATTTCACTAGTGAACATATTTAGATAATGCACCAAGCTTTCTAAAGCTACTGAGTATGACCTCTAATTCTCAGTATACACCATTTTAAAACTAGTTTTCCGAGGCCACTTTAGCCGTATTTCAGAAATTACTAAGTATAATATTTTACGACGAAAACTTGTATTTTCACATTTTATCGCCAAACGGCTATCATAAAACATCGTTACACCATATGAACATGTAATATTCATTATGACTTAATATGATAATATAAATTATATTTTCGACGATTATACATGTTTTGAATTAATACGAGTGGTATAGATTATAAGTGCAAGTGCATACATGAATTCATTTCATATTCTAAATTAGATTACATACATTCATTTTGAGGCCTAAAATACTAACCGATCACTTCTACACATAATACAACTAACGTATAAACTACCGAAGTCTATACATAACAAAGATAACAAGTCTTGCAACTTATGAGTTGAAACTTGTAACTTCTTGGATGAACTTGTGAACTCCTTTGCTACTTAAGAGAATCACACAAGTCAAATGTTCCTGAGTTAGATCATAGGATATGTGAATAATATAGCCTAAAGTGATGAGGGATTTCTTGCAAGTTGTTTGGTATTTATAGACAACCAAGTGTCAGCTCTGGCGGAAACGGCGGCACCCTCAGAAGGGTTCCGCCCGTGTTCCCCCAGGGTTCCGCCAGAACTGACATGTCCAAACTTGCACACAAAGTAAATCCCTCCAAGACAAACAAGGTCACATCAATCTATATCATGCATTGACTCAATGAGAAGTACTTCCAAAGTTGTGTAAGAACCAAAGATGGTCAAACACACAAACTTACTATAAGTGCACATTGATGAGATGTGACACTTTCTTTTTATGGAAGTAAAGACTAAGTTATGACACACAAGGTCACATCAACTTATGTATTGACTCAATGTGGAATACTTCCAAAAGTGTGTAAGAACCAAAGATGGTCAAACACATAAACTTTCTATTAATGTGATGTGACACTTTCTTTTTAAAGAAATAAAAACTATGTTTATGTTTAAAAAGAAATGTTAAGTCAAGTTTATACAAGACTTGAAACTAAAGTGATGAATTACTTATAAGCTAAAGTTTGTACTTTGTCATTAACAAAACTTAGCAAAGATCGTAAAATATAAATAACGTTTTTAGGCAATATTTGTATTAACAAATACATTGCACCATTTTCCATACGGGCCTAAGTATCAAATTCAAGTACAATGCTTAAGTTACCGCATTTACCAAGTTAAAGTCCCCTGTTTATTATCATGAACCGTTAATTCCCTGTAAGCGAGAGTGAGTGGATAGATCTATTGAGGGTGACGCCTCCATCCGCGTTGGTTATACCGACAGTCAAACGGGTGCATTTCATGTCTAACATCATTAGAGTGCCTGGTAAAACACTCTGGAGGGGCATTTTCATCAGTTAGCTTCGGTGTCATGAGCTTAAGGGCTATTGTACAAATTTTTCATGAGACTTTTGTCTTGCACATTATACTTGAGGTTACCGCATAATATTCATTTTTATAAACCTATGATCTCTCACCAACATTATTGTTGACCGTTTTTAGCAATGTATTTTCAGGTAATTAAGACATCTCATGTTGGCATGCATTTTGGACCTACATGGAGTCGCGGAGTCGACGCGTCTCACCTTTCATTTCATGCACTTATGTAACGTTTGATCATGTTGAACTTGTTTTCATGAACTTGCAACACCATTTTGGGACCTATTTTGTAAACTCTGAATGTTTTAATGATCAAACGATGTATTTTCAAAACGACACTTTAGGTCGTTCAATATAACCTTGTATGAGATGTCATGTTCGTTACACCCAGGTATTCCATTCCGCTGCCATATAACAGGTATTTTCAGGGTGTGACAGATTGGCATCAGAGCTAAGGTTATAGCGAACTAGGTTGTATCGTGGACCCTGGACTATAACCACATCATCATAGCATCTCATCATTTCATCACGAGTGCATATTCACTTTACATGGTTTTATACCACAATACAGTTCATAGCTCGGGTGCGTAGTCACCTACATTACTTGGGTACTTTGTTGCCTACATCACTTAGGTGTGGATCACCTACATTCATGGCATCACTTGGGTGTGCGATCACCTACACTACATTACACGGGTCATTTTCATTCATTTTACATCTGTTGTGCAATGGGGTGTGAAAACATAGGTTACAAGTCTTGTATGGGCGGGACTTGCAAATGAATGGTTTGACATCGCCTTTGCTGTCTAAACATTTTCTCAAGGAGTCTTGGACATATTACGAGTATAGCTGAGCTAAGTATTGCAAAATTCATTAAACCTCGGTAGGATATAGACTGATCACCTATATTCGACCAGGGACAGTGGGACATGGACTGATCACCTATGTCTGACTCAAAGGTGAATTTTGGAATACTGAGAGCAGTTATGTTAGGATTATGTTCGGGTCGAGTCTTACAAAATTTTTGAAACGCCAAAATTCATATGAATGCATAAGCACTACATCTCATGAACATACACATATATACACAGTACACTTACATCATGGTACCCTCATTCATTACAGTCTCACTAAGTCACAATTACTATTGAGCCGTGTTCTCATTCACCTACCTTATCAATAATTCTTCAGAATCAAACACGTATGATGCCTTTCCATCTACCAATGAACCTATGCCAACTATACCTCGATATTCTTGGAGTATTCACCGTCATCGGGCAATGACTTCCACTGTAACTTCACATGAGACCAATTTAGAGGAGACAATCAGTTATGACACTGAGACATTCGAGTCTCAGCAGGCTACCTTACATTCTCACTATCACCATCATTTACCATTCTCTAGTCTCACTACTCACTAAATTCATAAGTGGATATTACCAATGACTTTTCTAGAAAGACTTTACATGCCATCTTTGAGAAGAATTCCTTGATACATTAAGATCATTCGAAACTCAACAGGAATCATGAGATATCACAATTATCACTGACCTAGTTGTCAAGATTCTATCATCTCGAAAGTACTAATCTACCCGAATTACAAGATTCGTTTCGATACGAATGCTCACTAAGCAACACTATAAAGATGAATCCAGCCTTCTAAACCGGACTATAGAACCTTCAAGTGAACATGATCTCACCAATAGGCATTATCCAAATTAGGTGTTAGACATCAACGCATACATGTAGACATACCCACCCGACTATTTTATCATTTTTAATTCCTACACTTTTCAATGAATTCCCTCCAAACTACAATTATACAAATCATACATCTCGTAAGAAATTATTTCTTAGAAAGTCGTCTGTTTAAAGTTTTAAATTCATTTATTCGGATACAGATTATGAACAAAACACTCAATCTCGAAACAAACTTTGAAAATCAATCACTATGCTACATCACTTATACATATAATGGTTTTGTAATTGATGACATAGAACATGGAAATATCTTGGTAATGGAGACTAAGCACCTTAGGTGGAGGAAGACTTAATTCCTAACATTCACGATACCTATTCGGCAATCATTTTAAGGTTTTCTTTGGAATCCCAACTAGGTATAAGCATCACCTATCACCTTCAGACCAATGGTCAGAACGAGAGAACGATTCCAACATAGGGAGATATGCTTAGATCAGGAATGATTGATTTTGGAAATTGTTGGACTAACCATTTGCCATAAACCGAATTCATTTACAACAATAGATAAAAATAAAAACATATTGTAAGGCTTATCTTGTCATTTTTTGTGGAGTAGTTCAAAAGCTTTGTTTGTTGATAAGTACTTCATATATGCACAATGATTTCAACTCGCGCATTGTAGCGGAGCATCTGTGTACGATACTATTGTACGCATTGGAAATATCAGTTTTTTCTGACTTGAGATTAGTTGCAAATATATTTTAAATGTATGTCTTAATACTTTTGAAGAAATTGCAGTTTTTTTTTAATATGAGAACGGCTTTCTTAAGCAATTTTTATTATAAATGTTGTAGTAACCGTTCATATGCTGAAGCCCATGGCATTGGTCTTTAGTAATTTGGTTTACGAAAACCAACCGAACGTCAAATATTTATTTTGGTTCCGGTTGTTGATACTAGTTACTATTTAGATAGTTCTTTAATAAGTTTATGTCTCAAGCCCATTAGATTTAGCGTTAATTCCCAAAAAGGGACAATACCTTGACTGAATTCCCACAAAGGTACATTTTCAAGTAGCATTCCCAATTTGGTCATGTGCGAATGTGCGATCCCATTAGTTTTGTGACACGTGTCCCAGGCAAGAAGTACTATATCAATCATTTGTCCCCCAACTCACCTCGACCATTGTACACCCCCACCCAGGCAGATGTGCGAACTGAGAACGTGCGATTTCCGGCTAATGTGCGAAAGTTAAAAAAAAAGTACCATTGGAAATAAGCAAAATCTTCATTAGGTACTTCATATCTTTTTTATTTGATTAATTTTTTTTATTATTTGGTAATAATAATCCGGTAATATAATTTTAATTTTCACCCTTTTTCACTTTTTATCCACACACACATTCAAATCCACACACACATTCAAATCGAAACTTTCAATCTTTTTCATACCATGAAATGGTAAGTTTTCCCCTTAATTTTTTCTTGTTTTACAATTATTTTTGTTTTTTTAAGTCGATTAGATTAATTTTTTAGGTTATTATTTTTGTTAATTGTTTTACATTTGGCCTTGTTTTACAATTATTTTCTGTTAATTGTTATAAGTCGATTAGATTAGTTTTGTTAATTATTTTTGTTAATTGTTAATTATTTTTGTTAATTGTTAATTATTTTTTCTCGTTAATTGATTTTGCAGCTTTGGTTGAATTGATTTACAGCTTTGGTTGAATTGATTTTTGTGACTTGTAGTTATGAGATTTTCGAATTTTGTTTCTTATATTAGCTTTTAGTAATTTAGCTTATGCATTAGCTTTTTTAAGCCCCTTGTAGACTGTTTAAGCTTGAAGTAGGCTCTTATAAGCTCATTTAATCCCCTCATTGGTCAATGCCTCATCTTTGGTTCCATAAGCTTTCTGATTCAATAAAATGGGGCACTAGCTTTTATGTCCATCTTGTTATGCATTAGCTTGTTTAAGCAAAAAGGGTCGGAATAGGTTGGCATAGTCAACTAACCAAAAGTAAGAGAGAGATAGTTTTTTAGAAGACCTAGCAGCAATGACTCGGCTCCAAAGTCCAGCCGTTTTACTCTTCTTGCCAGAAGATGAGGGGCTTGTAATGAAAGTGCGGGGGCAGACACAAAGCCAAATGGACATAAAGCTAATGCATAAATACTGCAAACTCTTAGAACAGGTTAGCAAGGGTAAGAACAATGTCACGGCCACCGGTGGGATGAATACTTAGTATTCATATTAATAGTACGTTACAAATTAAACATGCAATATTTTACTTCATGTAATACCGATGAACGGGCTAATACTATTGATTCGTTAGCAAGTAAGTTTATTGAAAATAATGTGGCGGGCATTCAATTTTTAGTCAATAATTATTACTACACTTTTTTGGTGCATTTTAATATTTTTGCTTTTAATGTAGTTTTTTGTCTTGCGGTGTGTTAATGTCACTTTCTTAATTAAACGTCGTGGAATATTGTGTGACTTGGTATTTGATATAATTGTGAAAATTATGTCGATGTTACATATTGAAAATGGTAGTATATAATAAAAATATTTTCACACTATCATATTAACAATGAGAATCTTTTAAATCAAAGAAGTTTATAAAGGAGAAGAAAATTGTATTTCAAATGTTATCCTACACCTATCACGAGGTAAGCATTATTCATTTGAGTTTGAGATCATGTGATTCATGTCGTCATACTGTAAATACTTAGAGTGAGTTACTAATGAATGCTCCAAATTCGATATTATAGTTTATGAAAAAATGTTGTAATAATGCATTAATTAAAAATAATAATTTATGTAACTTACTCATATTAAAATATTACATATGAAAAGCCTCATTTAAATATAGCATTTTGCAAAAAAACCTCTTCACATTAAAAAAAGAGATGGAGAAGTCACAAAAATTGTATCAATTTCACGATACCTATTCGGCAATCATTTTAAGGTTTTCTTTGGAATCCCAACTAGGTATAAGCATCACCTATCACCTTCAGACCAATGTTCAGAACGAGAGAACGATTCCAACATAGGGAGATATGCTTAGATCAGGTATGATTGACTTTGGAAATTGTTGGACTAACCATTTGCCATAAACCGAATTCATTTACAACAATAGATATCACATGAACATAAGGATCACACCATTTGAGAGCACTTTATGGTCGAAGTGCTAATCACTTATTGACGGACCGAAGTCGGAAAAAGCCCAATTCACTAGTCCAACACATATTCATGAAACAAACAAGAAGTGATTATTCGATGAATTACTCATCTTTCAATAGAAGAAATCCAATTCGATGACAAACTTGAACCTTGTGGAAGAACCAATAGAAATCATGGACGGTAAGGTCATACAATGAAACAGAGTCAAATTCTATCATGAAAATTCGAGGGAATTCCCGAAGAAGTCCCGAGTATACATGGGTACGGGGAGACCAAAAGCGACTCAATTATCCACATCATTTCACCAATACCATTCCAGAGACCAACATGAACTGAATTCAGGGACTGAATTCCTGTTAGGAGGGAAGAATGTCACAATTCGCAATTTCAGGTCATTTTCATATCATTATTTGAATCAATATTCATCATTTCACAATTCATCATTTCACGTAAACTAGGTTTACGGATATTAATTTGACGAAACCGGGCAGGTTAAGTCACATTATCATGAGACATCATTCATTATACATTTCATAGACTAGGGTTAGTCTACGTTTTATCACAACTTCATTTGCATTCTATTCCACTCGTAGAATATATATAATTTCAAGTTAGATATATTTATTTATCTTTAAATAAATATTAACATATGATTATAGTTTTTAATCAATACACCAAACAATTCCCACTATGGCACTCATATTTTTATATATTATAAATATTCCCACTAAAATTGTAAAAGTTAATTATTTTATATTTTAAGGTTTTATATTTTTGAAATCAGTCAATGAGGCCGCCACCTCAAGCGGGCCTCTTCCCATCAAAGGTGTTAGTGTCTAGTTTCCGGCAGGTGGTGGGT
>LBNU01004061.1:30287-43263 GCA_014162995.1 Artemisia annua | reverse complement strand
TACTTAACTGATTCTTTGGGGTATACTAGATTTGTTGCTAATCAATCTGCAGGTACAAGAGATGCTCCATCTAACAATGCAGGTGTACAGGATGATGACTCAGAGGATGAGTCTAAATTTGATGAACTAACTATTGTTGTACCTTCCATTCCTCCTAACCATTTTGTAGGAAACAGTGCAAAAGATACTTCTAAGAAAGATGAAGATGAGTCCTACTATGCAGAGGATCTTGCTAAGCTCATGACACAAGAACATGCTGCTACTCAAGAAGCTGAGAAGCTTGGTGCAAAGATTACAAATGATGCTGAAGCACTTCTGACAAAATCAGCACAAGCCATCAGTGGAAATCAGGATTCTGCTGACAGTTCTGCTGACAGCTCTCCTGTTTCTACTGATAACCTCATTACTGCTGATGCTCAACCAGCTTCTACTCCTATTTCTGCTCGTGTGTCAACAGACTTTGGTGAACCTTATACACGATTTCCAAGTCCTTTAGATCTTGGTAATCATCAACCCAAAGCTGGCATCTTCACTTCCTCTTCATATGATAGTGACTATGAAACTCATGTGACCAATCTTGACAAAACCATTGATGTCAACCCCAATGCAACAAAAAGGATTCACACTAATCATCCAATGGAGAATATAATAGGTGATCCTAAAGATCCTGTTCATACTAGAAGCACTGTGAAGAAGACAAAGTATGGAGAAGTTGCTTTTATGTCTTATGTTTCCCAGCAGCAGAGAGACAATCATACAGACTTTCAACATTGTCTGGTTGCTTGTTTTCTCTCCCAAATGGAACCAACCAGTGTTCCACAAGCCCTTGCAGATAATAGTTGGCTTGAGGCAATGCAAGAGGAAATGCAACAATTCAAGCATCAGCAGGTTTGGATATTGGTTCCTTTACCAGATGGGAAGTATGCTATTGGGACAAAATGGATCTTGAAGAACAAAAGAGATGCAAGAGGTATAGTTGTCAAAAACAAGGCAAGATTGGTGGCTCAGGGGTTCAGGCAAGAAGAGGGAATAGATTATGATGAAGTTTTTGCACCTGTTGCTAGAGTTGAGGCCATAAGAATTTTCTTGGCCTATGCATCTTACAAAGGATTTACTGTATATCAGATGGATGTCAAAGGTGCATTCTTGTATGGTGAGATTGAAGAAGAAGTTTATGTCACTCAACCCAAAGGTTTTGAAGATCCAGATCACCCTGAATATGTTTATAAGGTGGTCAAAGCTCTTTATGGCTTACATCAGGCACCAAGGGCATGGTATGCTAGGCTCTCAAAGTTTCTACTGAAGCATGGCTACGGGAGAGGTGCCATTTACAAAACTCTCTTTCTAAATAAGGATTCAAGGGATATTATACTTGTGCAAGTTTATGTGGATGACATTATCTTTGGATCCACCAAAGAAGCTTGGTGCAGGGAATTTGAAGACTTAACGAAGGGTGAATTTCAGATGAGTGCCATGGGGGAGCTTACTTTCTTCTTGGGTCTACAGGTTCAGCAGAAACCAGATGGCATCTTTATCCATCAGGAGAAATATGTGAGAGACATTTTGACAAAGTTTGGTATGGAAAGTGTCAGAACTGCCACCACACCCTATGAAGCTCCTAAACCAAAGAACAACATTGAATCAGATCCAGCTGTGAATGTTTACCTATACAGATCTATGATTGGTTATTTGATGTATTTGACAGCTTCTAGGCCTGACATTACATTTGCTGTGAGTGCTTGTTCAAGGCATCAAGTTACTCCACTTACTTCTCACTTGAATGCAGTCAAAAAGATCTTCAAGTACCTTAAAGGCCAGCCTTTTCTAGGTCTTTGGTACCCAAGAGAGTCTCCTTTCAAGTTGGAAGCTTATAGTGATAGTGACTATGCTGGTGCAAATTTGGATAGAAGGTCCACTACTGGAGGTTGCCAATTTCTAGGGAGAAGATTGATTTCTTGGCAATGCAAGAAGCAAACCATTGTGGCTACATCATCTACTGAAGCAGAGTATGTTGCTGCTGCCAATTGTTGTGGGCAGGTACTTTGGATACAAAATCAGTTGCTAGATTATGGGTTTAATTTCATGAACACCACAATCTTTATTGATAATCAAAGTACCATTTGCATTGTTAAAAATCCAGTTTTTCACAACAGAACAAAGCATATTGAGATAAGACACCACTTCATAAGAGATGCATTTGAAAAACATTTGATCAATGTGGTTAAAATTCACACAGATAAAAATGTGGCAGATTTACTGACAAAAGCCTTTGATGGACCTAGGTTTCAACACTTAGTTGTCCACATTGGGATGCTTAACCCTTAAATGCACAGTTTGAGGGGAGGCATAAGCCTCAGGGGAGGCATATGCCTCAGGGGAGGATTGATTGTTGTTGTAAAATTGTATAATTTTTAGATTTCTAACACTAACCATCTAATGTGTGTAAAAGCATGTTAGTTTTTATGTTTGGTTTGCTACTTTATGTCTATTTTGCAGAATGTAGTTGTGTGTAGTTGGCTACTTGAACTATGAATTGTGAGCTGCTGATTGTTGCTGCTGAATAAGTAAGTGTAAATGCTGAAACAGGATAAAAGAGCTTCTCATTATTCCTGCTGAAGGTGTTACACTTGCTACTCTTGGTTACTACTGAAGTGGATTAAATGTGTCATACATCATTTCTACTGAAGTAAACTACA
The DNA here is from genome assembly GCA_014162995.1 of Artemisia annua. Classification (NCBI taxonomy): domain Eukaryota; kingdom Viridiplantae; phylum Streptophyta; class Magnoliopsida; order Asterales; family Asteraceae; genus Artemisia; species Artemisia annua. The sequence continues at coordinate 40,567 of LBNU01004061.1, read as the reverse complement.
AACAAGTACAACAAATGATAAACTCAAGAGTGATTCATTCATTCAAGAACAAAGTTACAGCTTACAAACAAGTTCAAAAGAAGAGCCTATTCTATTACATATTCAACTACACTATGTCTAATTAGTCCATCATCAGTGCCAAGAATGGTTGATATGTATGTCCAGTACGATGAAGAAGCTGAAGGTGAAAATGGAAAGATGGATTGATGAAAACGATGATGAAGATGCTCAAGAACTTGTGAGTTTGGTCCCTGGCAGCTTCACATTTACCACTGCTCCAAATCTCACTTTCTTTTGCTATCTCCCTTACCTTCTGAAGCAGGAAGACCAAGAACCACCTCTCTTGATTTTGGAAGTGAAAGGTTAGTCTTCCTAGACCTTGGTTGTGGTCTCTCAGGTGTGGAAGGAGGAAGATAGGAGGGATCTTCATATTCATCCTCGGAAGATTCATCATCCGAGGTAAAGAGAAAAGGAGAAACTAGGTCTCTATCTGAAGGAGGATAACCTATCCAAGAGTCTGAATCGTCCGTAGAATCAGAATCAGCAGGAATGGGGGTTTGACTTGGTTCCCCCATCTCATGCTTTCTTATGCCTCCTTGTTTTGTATTTAATGGATGTGTACTGGGTCGTTTAATGGGTGGAAAGTAGGCATTCCAACCATCACTAGATGATGAAGATGAGGAAGAGGTTAGATCAATGATCTCTGTTTTGGAAGACATGGTTTTGGATTAAAATTGAGGAATGAGGGTTGATGAATGTTTGGATCTGTTTTATAGGCAAAAGTCTAGGTCAAACAGCGTTAAATGATAGTTAGGTGGGAACAGATAATTAATATCATACTACTGTAGCCCATTCTACGGATGGCATGGATCCTGCGGAAACCAGTTCCTGCTGATAGGAGTTTCTGCTGATTGTGGTATCTGCTGATAGTATTACTCTATCTTTTCAGGGGTAATTACAATTTGCATACATGTTTGAATGATTATCTATGAAAGGAGAATACAGAGTCTTATTCATGTTCAAAGACAAAAACAGTAAGATACATTGGATCTATCATCTAAACAAAACAAAATTCAACCTAATCCATCTTCCTCTTGCCTTTACTCTTGGGGTCTGAAGTGCCTTCACCATCTCTCATGTTCTTCAGTACGTTCTCCACATCCTTGCGCTTTGTATCAGGAGTCCATAGCCTCTTACAAACGAGTCCCAATACTTGGGAAGATGGTTTTTCCAATCTCTTGGGCTTTTGAGGCACTGGAATTTGCCTCATTCCAGCCACAACACGCTCCATCTCTTCTGTGAGAAGCTTTGAAAGAGGTGGACGTTCAGAAGGTCCTTCATTGACATCCTCATAAAACAATAACTCAGAGGTATCTGAATCAGAGGTATCTGAGTCAGAGGATGGAAAAGGCAAAGGTGGTGCTGGTGGTGCTGGTGGAGGAGGAGGAGCTGGTGCATCATGTCTACGTTTGCGTGCCTCTTCTTTGGTTCTCCAACCACGGATTCTTCTCGCAGGCATTGTATGTGGTGGTGGAATTGGCATTGGTTGTGATGGTGGTGGTAAATCATTGTGTTCCGATGATTCTGAATCAGATGATATGTATATGATACTCATGATGTGGTTTTGGATGCAAAGACGGTTACTCAATGAATAATGATGGTTAAGGATGATTTGAGAGGTTTTATAATGTTGATTGGGCTTTTAAGACGATTGATGGAGAGTCAGTTACAAAAGGTGGGAGTGGATGACAACCTGTCATACTTATGCTGCGGATTGACCGTGGGATTCTACGGATGGACTTTTTCAATCTGCTGATGGGTAAAAATGGGTTTTCTTTTGGGTACGTTATAAAGTCAAATTAGTCAAACGATTCTCTAAAGATTCGCTGTTAACTAACCCCCACGATTATTGGTAACTTCCTTATATAACTAATCGTGTGTATCCCACTTCAAAATAACTGAATCCCACTCGTTATAAACTCAAACCCATCACTAACCTCTCAAGATCATTTCTGTTTCACCATTTCTCTATGGCTAACCTTGTGTTTAAAAGTGATCACAACTTAATTGCTTTTCTGGGTAAAGTTAAAGGTAAAGAAGTATTCGAACCTATGGTAGACTTCTTGAAGAGATCTAATATTCACTTTGCTCTGACACATTGTCCGGACCTGGTGTGCGAATCATTGGTCACACAATTTTGGGATACGGCTGTGGTATCCGATACTGAGACCCAAATTGTTGCTTGGATTGATGGGAAAGAGTATGTGGTCACTGAGTCATTGATCCGCAGCAAACTTCAATTAAAAGATGCGGATGGTGAATATCATGAAGATAAGTCTGTGATACTTCCAGCATTAAGAGCTATTGGTTATCGAGGGGATGGAAAGGTGTGGTACAAGAAGCTCTTTTGTCCAAAATGGAAGTTCCTGGTGCATACCTTGTTGAAGTGCATGAGTAATAAGACAGGAGGTCTGGATCAGTTTTCTACTCACGTAGCTTTTGCTATTGCTAATATCTCCAAGGGTACAAATTTTAATTTTTCTAGATATATTTTTAGGGGCATGATTGGTAACATTCAGGCTGTTAAAAATAAATTTTATATGTACCCTAGGTTTCTTCAAATCATCATAGGTATTGAAACAGTAGATAGAACTCACACACCTGTTATTGAATTAGCTCCTAAAGTGTTTTCAAACATGGAAAGTGGATTTTCTGGCACCCATTGGCCTCTACCTCCAGCTATGTTGCCTGCTGGTGACAATGCTGGTGCAGCTGAAGGTGATAATCCACCTAGTCCTAAAGCTGCTGAGGGTAGTATTCCACCTCTTCTTGAAGCTGCTGATGCAAATGCATCCGCAGCTGAGGATGCTGCTGGTCCATCTTATGCTGCTGAGGCTTCAACCTCAGTGGCTGCTGATGAATAGCAGGTGGTTTCTCCTAGGCCTATTGCTCCTGATGAGCATCCTGCTGATCCTCTGGAACCAGCTACTAATGCTGGTGAGGGATCAGTTGACCCTAGGATTGTAGAACAGACACCAATGACTGACCAATTTGGTGACCTAGATGAGTTCTTTGAGTCATTTGCTACTGAACCTAATACTGAAACACCAATCTTCACTGCACCTCAGACTTCTAGCCCAGCTAGAGAAGTCTTGATTGATACCACCACTACTGGTGATAAGGTTCACATGTCTCCTAACAGGTCCAATGAAGCTCCACAAACCTCTGGTAAACCAGATGGTACAGCTGAGGACCCTACTTCACTAACCAAGGTTTATGAGTTGTTAAACAGGTATGTTGTACAAGTAGGTGATTTGGAAAGAGAGTTAAAGCAGACCAAAACAAATCTTGGGGGTCAAATAAGTGAACTGACATAGAGAGTCAAGGTTTTGGAAGCTCAACTGGGGAACACAAAGAAAAGAAAATTTGTGGTTTATTCAGAGGATGAGTTGGAGGTTCCTGCTGAGACTGCAACAAAGGTATCTGCCTCTCTTGATCCTCTTCATATGTTGGCTGATGCTACAGAGGTTGCACTCTCTCCATCTCCAAAACCTACAACTCCTGATACTCCTAAGGTGATGAGTCCAAGTATAGGCCCTAAAGAGCAGTCTGGAGCTGCTGATGCAGATGTTCAATTCATGGATATAGATCATGCTGATAGTTCTGTCAAGTTGAATTCTCCTATTCATCTTGATACTTCTGATTATGTTTCTGCATCTGCTGAGCCTACACAGCCTTCTTCTCCAAAGATTAATGATGCTACTCCTCATGCTGCTGATTCTAAGCTATTTGAAGCTACTGAACATGCTCAAATTCCTGTGGTTGATCAGGATCTTGGTACATATGAGATTACTAAGGAGGAAGTACTTGCCCAAGAGAGACTGTTTGTAGTACATGAGGAATATCAGAAGAGTCAAGCTTTGGCTGAACAAGAACAAGCAAAGCTAAATGCAGAGGTTGAAAGAGTACAGGCTACTTATGTCTCTACCTTACCCCCACAAAGAAGAAAAGAGCTGGATGCCATGGCAGCTGAGTTTGATGAGACTGACTGGATGAATATTGGAGCTCAAATTGCTTCCAATTCTTCTCTTACTAGGGATCTAATGGGTGATAATGCTACCACTGATGACATTGTTGCCTTGCTAAGGAAGAAGAAGAAAGAAGAGGATGCAAAAAAAACCAAAGCTAAATTGGCTAAACCTCCTACTTAAGCTGAAATCACTCATAATATGAGAGTGGTGGTGAAAAATATGAGTCCAGCTGTGTTTAATTCTGGATGGAGTAAAGACAAGGTTTGGAACATGCCTCATGAGAAATTGGTAAAAGCTTATAACTACATTATGTCTATAAGCCAGAAGAGTTCTGTTCAGCAAAAACTTGAGGAACCACCTTCTAAAAGGCTGAAGTCTACACATGAGACTACTGCTGAGGCACCCCATTCTACTGAATCTTCTGTTTTACCTGATAAGGGAAAGGCTCCTATGGTTCATACAGGACCAGTTACTAGGCAAAGAACTAAGAAGCAAATTTTGGAAGATCAATTAAGTGAGGAAGCTATTCAGAAGATTCTAGAAGATGATAAGGCTGATCTTGCCAGGGCTGCAGAGGCTAGAGCTACAAATGATGTGCCTATGGATGATGCTCCTTCAGTATCTGTTCCTGCTGAAACACCTTCAGCAGTTCCAGATCCTGCTCAGACATCCTCAGCAGTTCCAGATACTACTGAACAATCTGTTCCTGCTGAAGCACCCAAAGATGTTCCTACTGAAGCATCTACAGATGTTCCTGCTGATCCTTCAGTACCTGCCTCAACTCCAGTTAAATCTGAGACAGATACTACTGGTGCATCTTCTACTGCTACAAGAAGGAAGACTCAAGGTAGAAAGAGGCCTCCTACTAGTTTGGTTACTCCCTTAGATGCTTCAGAATATATTAAGGTTGAGGAAGATGATGGTGAAGATCCTATTACTCATGTTCCTTTGGTTTGTTGGGAGGTTCAACCAGTTCAATACAAGGATCAGGACATTAATGTTATCCACAGAGCAGATGGGACAGTTAAATATTTCTCTTTTCTGAGTGAAATTTTAACTTTTGTGGATAGACAGGATCTGCTGAAGTTGTATTCTTGGGTTACCTCCTATTATAAGAACAAACAACCTACTGGGAGTGGTATGTATTTGAAAGGAGATTTGATTGTGTTGTTTGATTCTAATTTTCATCTTAGTAGAGGCTTTGATGTTTGGATGGGACAGTCAAGTTGGGAGGTTTCTAATTGGAAATTTTATCCTCTACCCAATGTTCATGTATTGTCTACTGATGCTGGCAAGGTTCTCTACATGTGTGCTGAGATTACCTATCCCATCTCTCTAAGGATTCTGAATCAAATGTTGGAGATGAAGCTGCTAGTTCCTTATGATGTGTGTGGTAATGACATGACTCATGCTGAGCAATTGGTTCAAGCTATAAGGAGCAGTATTCAGTTCAAAATGGGTATGAAAGCACAGCATGGGGTAACCATTGATACTTCTTTGGGGTAACTGTTGTATATTTTTATATTTGTTTGTTAGTATTAAAAATAAATTATGTTTTATTGTACTAACAGTTTGTAGGTTTGTTGTATAGTAACTCTATTGATGGTTATCAACTCACCTGATGTGACTTGTGTCCATCAAAGAGTTGGCTAGTCCAAAGGGTACAGCTTTGGTAAAGACACATCAAATCTGTTGAAAGCTGTAATGGTTTGCTAAAAACCATAGGGTACTCAACTCACCCATGCTTAATTGCTGAGAGTTGAAATGGTCATCAATTCACCATGGATCTTATTCTCTGAATATCCTAAGAATTGACTAGCCCATAAGTATATGGCTTGTGGTAAAGGCAGTGGAAATCCATATTGGTTATCAATTCACCAAGGGTGTTTCCTTTAAGAATTGGCTAGTCCTGAGCAAACGGCTACAGGTAAAGACAACTCAAATCCGTTTATAGTTGATGATTTACTAAAAATCATATGGTTATCAGTGTACCATGGTTTTCGAACTTAAACATTTGGCTACTCCAGTGGTGATGGCTATTGGTAAAGAGACATCAAATCCATTATTTTCAATGATTCACCTCTCACAGGAGTTAACACACCTGGATGTGATGAGAATAGTATGAAACTACTCTGTTTTGATGTATCTAGTGTCATATGTTGCTGCAAAGATATGATGTTTAAAGCTTATTCATCATAGAGATGTTATTTTTTTGATTCTTTGCTGCTGCTGTTTGAAGACAATCCTCTTTCATTTTTGTGATTACTGATCTATCAAGGAATCTTGAACATACTGCTAAGTGTGAATCCCACTAATGGTTACTGCTAAAGGGAATCTGCTGAAGACCAGATTCTGCTGATGAAGTATTACTGCTGAAGACATAGTTCAGCATGTTTAGTTTCTGCGGACAATGTTTAGCTGCGTATTATGTTATGTAGTTAGGATATGCATGAGTTATATTAGGAAAAGATAATGCATATCATTTAAAGTTGACAGAATATACGTTTCTTGAGAAACGGTTTAGGTTAGGGTTCCTTGTTTATAAAAGGAACACAAGTTTATGTTTTAAAAAACGAACGTGTTTACAAGTTATTAATATATAATCCATAGAGGATTAAGCGTTCTTAGTATTTATTGTTTATGCTTGTATTTGTTTTCCGCATTAGAATACAAGCTTTGGAGATTCTCTATTAGAGTGTTTGTGATTACATAGACACTGCTAACGATCAACGAGTGCTACAAGATCTATCAAGGATACATAGATTCAACACACCCTATTTTAATTCCTCGTTTCCCTAAATTCACAAACACATTTTGTCCTTCAAATACAACACACTCTATCCTTCCATAAACACATAATCATCACACTATAAATACCATTCATCACCAAAAATCATCACTTACTCCATCATGACCTCTCCCAACAAACCAAAGCTAAAAGCCTCAAGGCTAGCAAGGATGACCGAAAAATCCACTTGGAAGAGAAAAGCAAACCCTCAAAATAATGCCATCTCATCCAATGGAACTGAACAACAACCAATACCTCCAACCACTTACTTCCCAAACTTCAATCCAAATCCACAAGGTCATTCCTTTGAACCTCGTTACAATCCATACAATCAAGGTCAAACCTCTACCATACCTTCATTCAACTATAATGATCCATACAATTATGGTCAATCCTCCAATTACACCTCAAACAACTTCCCATCCAACTACACAACCCCAATTCATCCACATCAACCAAATAAACCATTCCAAAATGCCACGGAAGAGCAAAAATTCCATGAAGAACTCAATGTTATTCGTGATCTTCGAGATCTCAATGCTATGCATCTTGCACAACGCAACTTGGACAAACCTCCCTCATCTCCATATTCAAATTGTTTACCTCACCCACTCAATTTGGATCAAGTCACCAACCACACCTACTATTGTCCTTGTTGTTATTTCCTACAAAAACAAATTCTTGACTTAAGTCAAGATATTTCTTGGATTGAATATCTCCTCACTCGTCCTCACCCAATACCTCCACTAATTCGATACAATATCAATCCTTCCACTCCGTATCCACCACCATCAAACCATTGAATGCAACCTCCATGATTCCCAATAAAATCACCAACACCCTTTTGTTACTCAAGCAAGTCCAAGAGACCTCGAGTTGGCAACTTAGCATTTTTCTAGTGTAGTTTGCTAGAAAATCATGAATGTATCATAGATTATGTTTGTAACATAATCTATTTTAATAATTTTATTAATGAATGGCTTGTTATTGCCATGAATTTTACTTAGTTGTCTTGCTATATATGTATGCTTTCTATATATATTGTTTGTGCCAAAAATATTTTTGCAAGCATTCCATATCTCGATTTCTTTTTTTTGACCTCAAAACGAGGGGGAGTATACGTCAAGGGGAGCTCCACACTAATCGGGATAACTTTTTTGATGCTAACAAAAAGGGGGAGAATTGATATAAACTCACAAAATACTTGTATATATACTAATTTTTGTTTTAATGAGTTTAGATTTTGTAATCATCAAAAAAGGGGAGATTGTTGATATAAATAATGCATAAAAACGTTATTTATATTTTTCGATATCTCTATGTTTTGACGATCACAAATTGTAAAAACATTAAACGCAAGATTACTACGTAAACAAGTATTAAGTTAGTTTATATCATTTTATCCAACTAAATCACTTAAGGTATGAATAAACAAGTGCTTAATACATTTCATGATCAAATGGGTATAAATCTGAGAAAACAAACACGAAAACCTGCATAACATCGGCGGGATAAATCTGTATAGGGATATAATGCTTGTGGAATGAATATTTTGCAGATTCCTGGAGTTTATAAGTTAGAGATTTTATAAAGCATTTTATGATTCTGGAAGAAAAACAAAACTTTCAAAAATTCCAGAAAACTGAGCCTGACGCCGTCAGAAGTGATCTGACAGATTTTCATGTTAAGTTTCCAGAAAATTTCTGGAAAAACTCAATTCTTAATTCCTGGAAATCCTGCAAAATATCATTATGACTCGATAAAAGCATTTGACTCAAACAATTACTAATATGTATGTCAATTTAATATTGTTATGATTCATGTTCATTTGTTCTTATAAACCGATTTGAATTTCCCTTACACTTATCTTTCACAAAATACCTTTATATGTAGTTAAGACGAAGTTAAAAACAAAATAAAGCATTTTCACAAGTTAGTTTCGAAGCATGAATCAATAACGATAAAAATTAAACATACATACGGAAGCAAATAAAATCAAACAAACAAATAAATAAACAAACAAAGCTTGTGTTGCCTCCCAAGAAGCGCTTTTCTTTATTAACGAGTCTTGAAGCTAGACTCAAAGTCGGGCTCATCTAGTGTCACTAATGCTCACGTATCCAAGCGTGAGCCACCTAATTGTTGCCTCATCTTTCTTATAATCATCATTAAGCTCTAAACATCCCCAATAATACCTCTTATTCTTTTCATGAGGGTACTTAAGTCCTTTTCTAATATCGTTCTCACTCAATATACTATAGGGGGGAAACCTATTACATTCCTCAATAGAAAAGTTTTTATACCCAAGGTGTGTACGGGGCATTTGATAAACAAAATCCTCATCCCCCTCTGAGAATGTAACTAACCCTTCCATTAGTTTTTCATCTAAGTTGGTTATCCTTTTGAAAGGCTTCCCGAATACAACTTGGGTTAAATTACTATCAATGAACTCCCCTGGATTATCCATAACCATAAAGTCAACTAGATAGGCTAAGCTTCCCACAAATACATTCAATGTTTTTGTTCTAGCAACAATATTATCTCCGTCATATTCAAACTCTCTTACCATGATTTTATTGTATTCAGCACGCGAGATTATGTTCATTGGCAAAGATGAGTTGAGGTAAGCGTCAACGCTCCTAAATCCAATCTTACAAGGGAATTGCATGTTAAAGAGGCTGTCTTTTTCAATTTTTGTTCTAAGGTCAGCATACCTAATAGGATAAGCCTCTTCCTCTTTCCTAACATCGTTAACAACCTCACCATCACCTAGGTCCTCATCGGAGTTTGAATAATAAAAAGGTCCATTTTCATGGTCGGTGTCGTGGTCAGATTCATCCATCTCACAATTGTTACCAAAATGGTGGTCGGGCAAAAGGTTGTTGTTTTCTACAAAGAGAGCAGGGATGGGTAGTTGAAAGTTCCTACGGCGAAACACACGAATAATAGGGATCAAACGATCAATATTACTCATGTTGGGATCAAGGATATTACCACCTTCCATGTTGGCGGATGGTAATGGTTACGAACAAAAACACGAAGAAATAAGATAGACTAAAAAAAACCTAGAAAAATAAAATAAAAATCTCACAAGAAAGGAATCTAGCAAGTAGACCTAATATAATAAAAATTAAACCTAAACAATAACTATTCCCCGGCAGCGGCGCCAAAAACTTTGATGCGTGAGATTGCACCCTCGCAAAAAGGTTTTACTTCTCAAGGGATCTTGAGAAGCTTGCAATCCCCACCAGGCAGTGTACCTGGCCGATGTAGTATAGTGTAGTGGCAAGTACCGGGGGATTGATCGTTCTCTAGGGGAATAGTGTCGTTAGGATTTAAAAACTACTCAAATAGGTCTAAGGGTAAGGGAATATTCTTTTTGTATTTTTATAATTTTTTTGAAAGCAAGTAAAAATCTCGGGTTTGAAGGAGTGGGCGGAATTAGTTGCTAGTCAACTAAC